>JARWKJ010000012.1:39143686-39268686 GCA_029959095.1 Rhinichthys osculus
AAACGTAAAACTTTTTATGCGTTTTGTGCGTTCGTTTACACGACAACGGCGTTTTGGCGCCTGGAAACGCAAACTTTTGAAAACGGTCTCCGTGTAAACAACAAACACGCGAATCTGTGAAGACGATGACGTCATGCACATGCGTATTACGTGTTCAGTCTACAGTGTTTCATCGCCATCTAGTGGCCTGGACTGGAGCAGAATACAGCGCTTTACACAGTGCGCACTGGGGGTGGTGGAGGAGGGATCCCCTCATATGACTGTAAAGCTTGGGTGTACAGTAGTACATATGAAAGCGCTATATGCCTTATTCGCTCATTCTTTACTCGGTTTCACGTGTGAATGGGGATTGTTTTGACAGTGGTGTTGTGTGTACGCTGAAAACTCAAAGGAAAAACTTCTCCGTTTTAGTTAACAGTTAATGTAGTATCAGGAATCTAAGTTGTTGTAGTTCTGAAAGAAGGGATTTTTTGGAAACAGCATGCCGACTAAAAGCAGGAGCCACTGGATTCCCAGGAGCTTCTGCATCTCCTCTCCTAGGGATCCTCCGTCTGCGTATCTCAGATCATCAGGATCTTCTCAGATCATCAGGATCTTCTCAGACTTCAGGATCTTCTCAGACTTCAGGATCTTCTGTCCTCTGCGTGTCCCAGATCATCAGGATCTTCCCAGATCATCAGGATCTTCTCAGACTTCAGGATCTTCTGTCCTCTGCGTGTCTCAGATCTTCAGGATCTTCTCAGATCTTCAGGATCTTCTCAGATCTTCTGTCCTCTGCTACCCCTTTTCCACCAAAAACGAACTGGTTCGGAACTGGTGCTGGTTCAAAGTTGGTTCAGAGTTGGTTCAACTTGCAAACCTTCTCAGAACCTGTTTGTTTTTCCACTGACTAGAGCGCCCAGCGAACGACGTCGTTACGTCACTGTGTACGTCGCCATACATCTTAGCTAGAAACGCTTGCAAGTACAACATCACTTTGGGATTATCTCTAACTCGTGAACCAAGAAGGCTTTAAAAACAATTGAAATATGTAAGTATTTTAATCTTTTCCTTTGATATGTAATCTTTTCTGATTAGTTATGTACTCCTGTCTTGTGTATTTTTTTCTTTCCATTTATTTGTTCTATATTGTGACTGTTTTCTCCTTTGCTTACATGACGTTTTCAATAAAAAAAATTGATAAAAAAAAACTAGAAACGCTTGCGCCAACTTCAAGCATAACAATTACAATGGCGGACTACATCGTGTTTCTGCAAATGTTTCTCCTGGCTTTGCGATCCTATATTATGTCAGAAAATATGTTATCTAAACCCGCCCCCAGCCCCCGACGTAAGCATGACGTGGTAAAAGAACGGTTCTAGTCCAGCAAAGAGTTGGTGCCGCTTTGGAACCAGTTTTCCTGGCCGAGAACCGGTTCTTTGGCTGTCGAAACACAAAGAACTGGTTCGCGCGCAGGCACCGGCTCCGAACCGGCTCTCAAAATGCGTTGGTGGAAAAGGGGTATGCATGTCTCAGATCTTCAGGATCTTCTCAGATCTTCTGTCCTCTGCGTGTCTCAGCTCTTCAGGATCTTCTGTCCTCTGCGTGTCTCAGCTCTTCAGGATCTTCTGTCCTCTGCGTGTCTCAGCTCTTCAGGATCTTCTCAGATCTTCTGTCCTCTGCGTGTCTCAGATCTTCAGGATCTTCTCAGATCTTCAGGATCTTCTGTCCTCTGCGTGTCCCAGCATGAACATGAAGTCGGAGACGGTTCTTGTCTGTCACAGACTCCGGCTTCAGCACCAGTGGAAGACCTCACCGTCACTCCACCAAACCTCTTCCCAGAGACCTTGGCATCAGTGTATTGTCAGTTTATGTTTTTTAATTTGAAGTAGATATTGCATAGCTGATATTGGTTAATATATATTTATTCAGTTTATTGTGGAGTTCAGAATAAGAAGACTACCTTATTAGTGCAGAGAAACAATGGTTTATTCTTTCATTAAAAAAAGTATGACTGTCATTGTCACATCCAACTCAACCACAAGCATATCGATCTCACGTACTTCACTGCTTTATCCACTCATGGTATTCATTTAGTAATTACTCTCGTCTATCTCGTTAATAAACTCCCTTTTATTACACTTGTGTTGATAATACAGTAAGAGGCTCTACAAGTTAACGATATCAATCCTTCAGATTGATCAGATCACAAACTTCCTACAATCTTTTTCATTGCTCTTAATGGTCCAGGTGAAATTGCTCAGCTGGCGCCCAGTACAATGGGAAAGAACCATCCGACACTCATTACCTCACAATATTAATTCGGCACCTGTTGTGAGAAGGTTAGAATATATTTATTGTCCACCAGGGTGAAACATTTGTCTTTGGAAACTAAATACAGGGCTCCTATGGAGTGTGGATTGATTTGAGTAATTTCCAGATCTGTATAAGAAAAAAAAAAATCCTCCACACCATCAATACTAGCAAAAGTATCAAAATTACTTCATTGGCCGCAACGTTTCGGTCATTCAGCCATTTCCATATGCCAATAAAGTAATTGTGATACTTTGGCAAAGAATTGATAGTGTGCAGGATTTTCTTGTTTTTGGTTTTGTTGGTCCTTTCTCCTACACACCTATCCTGCACCTGCAGGTGTGTGAGGGGGATTGAGAAATATCTGTGCTTCTAGACTATTGCTGCTATGAGTGTTTTCAGATGTGTAGGAATAGGTGGTGCCCGCGAGGCAAACTTGCAATGAAACAAAACCTTACAATTGGTTTTAGTTTTCGTTTTCCACTATAGAAGTTTACCCGCAAATGTGCAAAGGATCAATCCAACACTTATCGTGAATCCCCACCTGTAGAAGTAGAAAAGCCAGAACAATTAGACCTATAAAGACGAAAAACAAGCGTAAACATCAGTACGGTGGAAAGATTAGATTGAGACAATCCTGAGAAGTGAAACCCAATTTGCTTGTTTTGTCAGGTAAAGAAATGATTGTGTAGACCGCTCTCAAAAACTCACTGTCTGTCATTCGCAGAAATCTCAGAGACGATTATGCTGATACACGTGTGGATGGGTGGCAATGCTGTTAGTACTTAAACACCCCAAGGGGGTAATCCATCGACCGGAAGTTGAAGCCGGCCGGGTGCCGCCATGTTGTAGCAGAACTTCACTTGCGTTAGCATTTCCATTGACTCCCATTCATTTTGGCGTCACTTTGACAGCGAATAACTTTACATCTGAGGCGTTTAAAGACTCCATTTGTCCATTATTTATTTCTAAAGAAACACGACAATGTATAAAGGGCTCCATTACCTTCTATGTTACACTATGGCCCCGTAGAAACAGATTTAGTAAAAATAGGCTAACGATTGCGTCATAACCACTCGACTCTCTGTCGCGCTGTACAGAAATTACCGTACAGACAGGAGGAGAAGCTCGCAGGCACTCGGGGGGACGTCCCGTCAAGAGAGAAGCCCATAGATAATGAGTCCATAAAAGCAACAGAATACTTACTCCTGCTCACTCACGCCAAAGAACTCTTTGCTCAAGTTCCCCGTCTCTGCAAGATTAACGTTGGCAATTTTCACGCACAGCTACTAGAAGAGTAACGTCTGTCAGACAGGTTGCTCACGTCATCAAGCTTAGTTTGAGTCGGTTTGAGTCTGCGCGTCAGGAACGGAAGTGCTCAGAAATCGCTAAAAATGGGCTTCAACTGTCTCAACTGAGTTCCAATGAGATGCTCTGTCCACTTCTTATACTGTCTATGCTTACACAACACAAAGAACAGCAATGCTAATGCTAAAGAGCTACTGACATCAAACAAACCAATCACAGAAGATCAACGAGACAGAGCAGGATTATTAGAGAATAAACAAACTTTATTTTGAAGAGTGTTACACAATGGGTTGGGTGGGGCATCAAAACATGACAGATCATTCAAAGCTGCTTAAAAAAAGAACAAGAGAGAGTCAATCCTACGATGAACTGCTATACACAGGGTCCATGAGGCAGACAGGAGAAGCAGAGAGAGAGAGAGAGAGAGAGAGAGAGAGAGAGAGAGAGATAGAGAGAGAGAGAGAGCGAGAGGGAGGGAGAGAGAGAGAGAGAGAGAGAGAGAGAGAGAGCGAGAGGGAGGGAGAGAGAGAGAGAGAGAGAGTGAGAGGGAGGGAGAGAGAGAGAGAGAGAGAGAGAGAGAGCGAGAGGGAGGGAGAGAGAGAGAGAGAGAGAGTGAGAGGGAGGGAGAGAGAGAGAGAGAGAGAGAGAGAGAGAGAGAGAGAGCGAGAGGGAGGGAGAGAGAGAGAGAGAGAGAGTGAGAGGGAGGGAGAGAGAGAGAGAGAGAGAGAGAGAGAGAGAGAGAGCGAGAGGGAGGGAGAGAGAGAGAGAGAGTGAGAGGGAGGGAGAGAGAGAGAGAGAGAGAGAGTGAGAGAGAGAGAGAGAGAGAGAGAGTGAGAGAGAGAGCGAGCGAGAGGGAGAGAGAGACATTAGCACTGGCAGTTTGGTCGCGTTTGATCATTTCATCAAAAGTATCGGAAAGATTAAAAAGATTTAAAAGGGCAAACAGGCCGACTTCCTCAAAATCATCAGATTAAAAACCAAAAAAAAAAAAAAAAACAGGTTTCTACAAATATATATGAATATTGGTGCCAGGAAAGGGCTGGAAATCTCAAACTTTCCAAAGAGCTGCCTAGGTTTGAAGTTTTCTGGAGTTTGTAAGGTTTCGTCTTGTTGCTCAGAGGTAGAAGGCGTTCCTCCTCCCCTCGGTGGAATGTGTGTGTGTGTGTGTGTGTGTGTGTGTGTGTGCTTGACTGCATAGAGGAAAGATTGGCACTGCCGTCCACCAGTGAGAAATCACACAGTGCCACTGTCCTGTGCTGCTGGTCCCTTATAAAACACATCATGAAAACCAATCAATCAATCTTTAGCCCCGCCCCCATCGCCCCCCACCCCCTAAAGGTTCAGTATCACCTTCATATGCTCACGCTCCTCATATTATTATTATTATTATTATTACACTGTACTCCTCCACGACGTGATTCTTCTCCAAATCCAGACTAGGAATGTGAATTACTAATCAACAATAAAAATAACAGGAATCTAGCCTTCGTAGATGGTAAAGACAATCTTTTGAGGGAAAGAGATAAAACAAACACTAAAAAAATAAAATGCTACAGATGTTAGCTAAGTGGTTCTGAATGATAGACGATGAAGCAGTTTCTGTGCCGGACCAGAGCTGCTCTCCTCCACAGATGACCTCTGACCCCTGGAGGAACGTACGGGACTTCAGCTCTGGGGAAGAGCAAACACAGTTATTACACACACACACACACACACACACACACTTATTTAACTAACCCAGCCTTTGATCATGATTATTGTACAGCCACATTTATTCAGTTTAATTGATATACTCGTTTCCTTTTCCATCCACTCACTAACCTCCAGTTGGGGAACGAGGAGACTTCTCTAAATACACGACGAAACCACGCAGTTTGTTATATTAGCTGACGACACATCTAAAGGTCTTTGCGCACCGAGTCTGAAATTTGCATATTCGTCATCCTAAAAATTGGTCAAGCACAGAATCTTTGCACACAGAGTCTGATGCGCATTAATGAATCTGCTGCGATAAAATTCACAAAACAATACAAAATGGAGTCTTCAAGCAGCGAGGATGATTTTGCTGTCCTCTCTCTTCTTAAAGACAGAAACAGAAAGAGGAATCCATCCAACAATCCAGAGATTGCGTAGAGAGGAAGGAAAGTCAGGATGTCAGAGGCTCAGTTTGATGATTTGCTAGTGATACTGGAGCCACATATCAAAAAGAAAACCACCAATTTCTATGAACCAATTGATCCTGAGCAGTTCTGGAATTGTCAACACACCTCAAAACGCTTGCTACGGATGCGCAAAACGCAGAAAATTTAACCCGATCCGAATGTCGAAAGTTTCGGAGGCAGTGTGTAAACGTGATTGACAACGTGAGGTCGTATTTATTTTTCAACGTGCAAAAATTTTGGACTCAGTGTGCAAGGAGCTTTACCCCCTCTATCTTCTTGAACTAGTGCACTAGAACAGCTTCTTTAAAAACCGATGATCAGGCACTCAAATTCAGTGGCGGGAGCATTTTAGCTGAGTTGTTCTGAGTGTTTCGGCGGAGGCGGATGCTAACACACGCTAATCCTCCAGAGTCAAGCTCACGCGGCGTGACGTGCTGAGAAACAGAGCTCAGCTTTACTTTCTAGTGAACGAAACGCTCTAGAAATGCCTCTCCGACGGCCTCTTCATCCGTCACATGGTTACCAGACACACAGTGTAATCTCTGAGCGGTGGCAGAGCTGTGATATTTCTAATCCCAGTCTCCCAGTGTTGACATAAGGAGGGAAGCGTATAAGGAAGCGCTTTCATCTCTCCGCTCAGGGAACTTCAGTGTGTCGTCGGGGCAGAGGTCACAAGGGAGACGTGACAGCGCTTCCCCTCAGAACCGATACGGCAGCTCCACCAAAACACAACTAACCTAAAGGGCTTAACAACTGTTTCGAGTCATAGCTGCGAATAGAAAAATTTGAATTTCACATAAAACTGTTGCGAATAAAGCAGCATTTCCATCTCACATGTTGAGAACAAAATCGGGGAAATTCCTGGGAAATTGGCACAAAATATCAGTTCTGTCATGACAGCTCTCAGGAGAATGGCATGGTAATAGAGATTGTACCGAGACTTGCTACTGCCGATACACTCACAGACATCACTGTGAGCCTGTAAGACATGCTGCTGCTGCCTACACAGGTGGAGCTGGGGAAGAGGGAGGGCTTCTGAGAGAGCGCTGCTGCTGCACATGTGACAGACATGCTTTAACCCGTCGCAGATCTACACAGGTGGAGCTGGGGAAGAGGGAGGGCTTCTGAGAGAGCGCTGCTGCTGCACATGTGACAGACATGCTTTAACCCGTCGCAGATCTACACAGGTGGAGCTGGGGAAGAGGGAGGGCTTCTGAGAGAGCGCTGCTGCTGCACATGTGACAGACATGCTTTAACCCGTCGCAGATCTACACAGGGGGAGCTGGGGAAGAGGGAGGGCTTCTGAGAGAGGGCTGCTGCTGCACATGTGACAGACATGCTTTAACCCGTCACAGATCTACACAGGTGGAGCTGGGGAAGAGGAAGGGCTTCTGAGAGAGCGCTGCTGCTGCACATGTGACAGACATGCTTTAACCCGTCACAGATCTACACAGGTGGAGCTGGGGAAGAGGAAGGGCTTCTGAGAGAGCGCTGCTGCTGCACATGTGACAGACATGATTTAACCCGCCGCAGATCTACACAGGTGGAGCTGGGGAAGAGGGAGGGCTTCTGAGAGAGCGCTGCTGCTGCACATGTAAAAGACATGCTTTAACCCGTCACAGATCTACACAGGTGGAGCTGGGGAAGAGGGAGGGCTTCTGAGAGAGCGCTGCTGCTGCACATGTGACAGACATGCTTTAACCCATCACAGATCTACACAGGTGGAGCTGGGGAAGAGGGAGGGCTTCTGAGAGAGCGCTGCTGCTGCACATGTGACAGACATGCTTTAACCCATCACAGATCTCCACAGGTGGAGCTGGGGAAGAGGGAGGGCTTCTGAGAGAGCGCTGCTGCTGCACATGTGACAGACATGCTTTAACCCGTCACAGATCTACACAGGTGGAGCTGGGGGAGAGGGAGGGCTTCTGAGAGATCGCTGCTGCTGCACATGTGACAGACATGCTTTAACCCGTCACAGATCTACACAGGTGGAGCTGGGGAAGAGGGAGGGCTTCTGAGAGAGCGCTGCTGCTGCACATGTGACAGACATGCTTTAACCCGTCACAGATCTACAGAGGTGGAGCTGAGGAAGAGGGAGGGCTTCTGAGAGAGCGCTGCTGCTGCACATGTGACAGACATGCTTTAACCCCGTCACAGATCTACACAGGTGGAGCTGGGGAAGAAGGAGGGCTTCTGAGAGAGCGCTGCTGCTGCACATGTGACAGACATGCTTTAACCCGTCGCAGATCTACACAGGGGGAGCTGGGGGAGAGGGAGGGCTTCTGAGAGAGCGCTGCTGCTGCACATGTGACAGATATGCTTTAACCCGTCACAGATCTACACAGGTGGAGCTGGGGAAGAGGGAGGGCTTCTGAGAGAGCGCTGCTGCTGCACATGTGACAGACATGCTTTAACCCGTCGCAGATCTACACAGGGGGAGCTGGGGGAGAGGGAGGGCTTCTGAGAGAGCGCTGCTGCTGCACATGTGACAGATATGCTTTAACCCGTCACAGATCTACACAGGTGGAGCTGGGGAAGAGGAAGGGCTTCTGAGAGAGCGCTGCTGCTGCACATGTGACATACATGATTTAACCCGTCGCAGATCTACACAGGTGGAGCTGGGGAAGAGGGAGGGCTTCTGAGAGAGCGCTGCTGCTGCACATGTGACAGACATGATTTAACCCGTCACAGATCTACACAGGTGGAGCTGGGGAAGAGGGAGAGCTTCTGAGAGAGCGCTGCTGCTGCACATGTGACAGACATGATTTAACCCGTCGCAGATCTACACAGGTGGAGCTGGGGAAGAGGGAGGGCTTCTGAGAGAGCGCTGCTGCTGCACATGTGACAGACATGCTTTAACCCGTCACAGATCTACACAGGTGGAGCAGGGGAAGAGGGAGGGCTTCTGAGAGAGCGCTGCTGCTGCACATGTGACAGACATGATTTAACCCGCCGCAGATCTACACAGGTGGAGCTGGGGAAGAGGGAGGGCTTCTGAGAGAGCGCTGCTGCTGCACATGTGACAGACATGCTTTAACCCGTCGCAGATCTACACAGGTGGAGCTGGGGAAGAGGGAGGGCTTCTGAGAGAGCGCTGCTGCTGCACATGTGACAGACATGCTTTAACCCGTCGCAGATCTACACAGGGGGAGCTGGGGAAGAGGGAGGGCTTCTGAGAGAGCGCTGCTGCTGCACATGTGACATACATGATTTAACCCGTCGCAGATCTACACAGGTGGAGCTGGGGAAGAGGGAGGGTTTCAAGAGAGAGCGCTGCACTGCTTACAGCAACACACTGTCTGAATGTTGAGCAGCAGATCATTGGCCGCTGAAGCAACAACAACCAATCAGCTGTGCCATGTCTGTCTGAAGTGAACGTAAACAGTTGGGGAAGGAAAAGTGTGCACAGTATCAGTATATAGATCTGTGCATTAGGGCTGTTGGAACAAAATCCGAAAATAATTTGAATATTAAAAAAAATCAATACTATTCGAATATTGCTTTATGTATTATTATTATTATTATTTTTTTAAATGTATGCAATCTTGCCTTTCTCGTCGCCTTGGCTTACACACATGTGAAAATTAAATCCTTTTGTTTCGTCTGATGAACAATAATGTTTTTGAATTGTAACACAATTGTGCACATTATCCAAGCTGTATCATCATAACAATACTGTCAAAAATGGTAAATGTTTAACAGCGTAAAAAAGCGCCCCCCAAAGCGCAAATATCTCAGCGAGCACGAGCTCGTTGGAACCGTCTAGTCGAACTGAAAATAACGATATAAGTTTCAGAGTTTTTGGTGGTGGTTTCGCGGAGATATTAGCCGAAAACCATCGGAAGCGCTTCAACCATATTCAGCACGAATAAAATGTTTATTGTAATGTTAGATGTCCCTCTAGTGGACAGAACTTGTAACAACAACCACATGCTATAGTGGCATTGGCGATCCATAAGCCTGAGTAATGTTGTAAATATTAATAAAAGGATGAATTTGAGCATTTAATATTCAAATATTATTCGAATATTAAATAAAATAAGGAATGGAATTTGAATAGTATTAGAGGAAGATTGACAGCCCTACTGTGCATCAGCTCTTAAAGTGACAGACGCCTAATATTCCTGCTGCCATGTGTTTTAATGTTTAACAAAAGACAAAGAAAACAATTACTCACTGCTCTTGACGGAATACGCTTTCTAACTTTGATAAGGATTAATCTTTTCAATTTATACAGTGAACATTATGCAGTGTTATTTTACATTTGATTACTTCATATAAAATTTCAGTACCTAAAATGACTGTTAGACCGACCTGAAAACCTGATTATTTAATTTGCATCTTTGTTCTAGTGTATTTATTTGTGCTATTGCTTGTAATTTCATTATTTGTTCTTATTGTATTACTCATTGTTTACTTATCTTTAACAGGGTTCCTGCACACTTTTGAAAGTCAAATTTAAGGCTTTTTAAGACCTTTTTAAGACCTGAAGAAATCAAAATTAATACCGTACATTAGGGCTGTGCAGTATTGACAAAAATATATCTTGATATTTTTAACGTTTTGTTGATAATAATTAGATGATATTTTACTGATTGTGTTTTTGTGCTGGTGCCATGGCTGGTTTAGGTCTGTTGTTGACAGCTGACTCACGAAGATATTCATATTTTTCATATTCTATGCAGTGGTCAGTTCACAGCAGTGACAGAAATTAATATTTTAATTAAGGGGCAATATTTGCCACCTTAAATTGATTTTTTCAGGGGTATTTTCACCTATATATGGACATTTTTATGCAGTTATGCATCACCTTTAATGTCAAATACTATCATTTAAATTAAATTATACAGTAATTATACAATAATACTTAATTATATAATAATCATACAGTACCACTGTTACAGTCAAATTAAATCATTCAATCAAAATCCATCTTTGCAGTGCAGAGGTGACAGAAGCGGCATCAGAAGTGGCATTAATATATTTACACTCCATTTACAACTGCATAAATAAAGCTATGAGATATATATTTTTAAATCAATATTCAATATTTAAATATGAAATGATTTCTAATTTTAACATTTTATCTAAAGGGTACTTTAAATATGAAACCGCAGCGGCAAATCACTGTCTTAATAAGTGAGTTGAGGGAGTCATTCATTCAACCGATTCGTTCAAACGGCTGATTTATTCGGGAAAAAGCAAGTGATTCGTTCAAAACGCGGATTTCAGTCAAGAAATCATCGCTATCGGTTGCATTGAGACTCTGCTACGGTTTCATTTTAAAATTATAGTCGGCGAAATAAAGGGAAAACAAACAATATTGACAATATTGTGTCTAAAAAGTTTAACTTATTGTTAATTTAACTGTTGTATAACATAAATATCACAATTGGAATTGTGCATGGGAAAACGGCACTCTTTCTGATGTGATATTCTAATATAAGAACATAATATGATATAAATATAAGACAAAAACTAACTTGGGGACATAACAGTTACACTGCACACATCACGCAGTGAAAGCACGAGAGACAAATGCGATGTCAGCTCGCAGTGCCTCGTACATTGTTAAAACAATGATTACAATATCATAAAAGACAATACACATCGCACACCATACGCACATAAAGAATAAACTTACAACTGAACTGACATTTACGACCTTTCTTCTCCTTCTCTCCTCTCGCGTGCAGGAGACAGTTATGCTGCCGCGACTCGCGAGTGACGCGAAATGTCACGTGAACTCGCAAATCCACAAAGATAGAATAATAAATAAATAAAAATACGTACGCTAATTAGATGGTTTTAATTTGGAAAGCTTTTAGATATGTCTAAGTCAAATTGTCATCTAAAATTTAAGACCTTTCATAAGTAAAAATAAGACTTTATAAGACTTTTTATGGCCTTAAATTTTAAAAATCTAATTTAAGACTTTTTAAGGATCCGCGGGAACCCTGTTTAATCATGTTTTACATTTATATTAGGCTAGTAGTTTTAGCTGTGGTATCGAAGTTTGATTTTTTTTACTGGTATACGAGTCATATGAGGAACCTCTAAAATAATGTAATTTTATGGTAAAATGAATCCAGATCCAGTTTGTTCAGAAAGGAAGCCCTGAGAGTGAGAGTCTCCGCTGTTTAATTAAACACTGAGCAGCTGGCAGAACCAGGACAGAGGAAATAAAGAGACAAACACAAGAAAAAGACAAAGAAAAGGGGAGAAACGAGAGGCTCTGGGCACAGGAGGAGGAAGGAGGAGGAGCCAGTCGTCAAGAGCGCTGCTGTTGCCATGGTGAGTTGCCATGTGCTTACCTGTCCTTCAGTCCTCGTCCTCGGCCAGCTCCGTCTCTTTGTGGACCACCACGCGAGTGACCGACATGTCAGGGTGCTGCTCTTTGGCCTCCTTTATAGCCTGGGCCAACGCCTGACCCCACGCAGTGACCCAGAGACACAACCAAACACACACACACACAAACCAAACAAAAGATTCAACTGAAAAAATGAACAACTCAACACAAGAATGAAAACTCAACTGAATGACACACAGATGACGAGGGAACATGCATCTGCAGCGCTGGACCTGCGAGAACCATGTCTCAGTCTCATCGCTATGGTAACCGGTGTATCAGGGAAGTGTGTGTGCGTCACAGAACAGCTCAGGGTTATAAAGAGCAGCTACTCTGCAACTGTTGGCCGTCACACTGAACACCACGAGCCCAGCGAGACACACACTGTACGTACAGCGCTCAGGTCACGAGTGAAACGCCTCCGCGATCTGCGTTACAGATATTACTGTATCATATATGATCAGTCGTTATCAAACACTCACTGCTCTTCAGTCAATAACTGCTGTTGATTAATATGGATTCATCTATGTTCAATTCATACAGTGAAGAAAGACCACGCTAGGTTTTAATTTTACATTTGATTATTCAATTTCTTGTTTGAGTGTTGCTGTAAAATAAACCTACGATAGCTGAATAAATAAAAAAAAGCGCTGTTTATTGATTTATTTTTTATCTTGTACGTACTGTATTTGTCCTATTATTTGAAAATTATTTCTTGGATCTTATTAATAACCAAATAAATAAAACAAAGTAAAATAAAATAAGATTTTGGTCTTATCGCCCACCACTACTTTGGCCTAGATGGTCTGTCAATCTTTTTTCTTTTGTTCTTTAAGAAAAATACAGTGTGTGTGTGCGAGAGTGAGTAAGTGTGTGAGAGTGAGTGAGTGTGTATGTGTGTGTGTGAGTGAGTGTGTGTGAGTGTGTCTCTGTGTAACTGAGTGTGTGTGTGTCTGTGTGTGAGAGTGAGTAACTGTGTGTGTATGTGTGTGTGAGTGTGTATGTGTGTGTGAGAGTGAGTAAGTGTGTGTGTGTGTGTGTGTGTGAGTGAGTGTGTCAGTGTGTGAGAGAGAGTAAGTGTGTGTATGTGTGTGTGAGTGAGTGAGTGTGTATGTGTGTGAGTGAGTGTGTGCGCGTGTCTGTGTAACTGAGTGTGTGTGTGTGTGTGTGTGAGTGAGTAAGTGTGTGTGTGTGTGTCAGTGTGTGTGTGTCTCTGTGTAACTGAGTGTGTGTGTGTGTGTGTCTGTGTGTGAAAGTAAGTAAGTGTGTGTGTGTGTGTGTGTGAGTGTGTCAGTGTGTGAGAGAGAGTGAGTGAGTGTGTATGTATGAATGAGTGTGTGTGTGTTTGAGTCTCGTGTAACTGAGTGTGTGTGTGTATCTCACCTGATCGTGATCAATGTCCGAGTCTCCCGTGATGACGATGCGCTTCTCGATGCGAGTTTCTGACAGCCCGCCCTTTAGTGTCTGTCAATCATTAAAGAGACAGACGTCATGTGACACAAACAGCGCTCAGCAGGAATAATGGAGGACGCAACATTGGATTCAGATAAAACAATAAAGTAGCAGTTTTAGAGGATCAGGAATGTGAATTTAGTACACTGTAAAAATGATTTTGGTCAAAGTCACAATTAAAACGAACTGAAAGAAAATACTATTTCAGTTGCTGCTTTAAAGTTTGATGTTTCTGTGAAATTATTTGTGGAATTTACTAGCAATTTCTGAGGGTAATTGTGAAAGTAAACCCTACACCATGTTTTTTTCAGTGCAGTGTGAGTTTTGATTAGTTGTATTTAAACACTGGTCCCAGATCAGACTAAACCCACTTCTGACATGGACATTAGCAGGATCCTCTGTGTTTAATGTTCAAGGGAGGAAAAGCCGACTGCGTTCGGTCAGTTCTGCATCACAGCCAAACAGCCGGCTCCGGGAGGAAAAACTGCTCTCATTTGCTCCATGAGGAAGCTGAACTACGGTAACTTCTAAACCTGTACAGTCAGCTGGACTGTGAGCTATATATGGAATATGTGGTGAAAAACTACATCACACATTAATGCTGTGGAGAAAAATCCACCAATCAGAGTCAAAACAAGCAAACGCCCAAAATATGTCTTTAGCTCCGCCCACTCCCATGAAGCACTGCAGGTGACGTAATTAAAGCCAATGTCCCTACACTCAAAATACTTAAATATGCATATTTTGCAATAAACTTAAAATATACCGTTTATATATATAATCAACATTTGTACACGAGTAGTTCCGTATTTCTCCATTGTTATTAACTGAATGACATGTTGGCAGAGCTTCATGGGATTGCAGTGCTCTCACTAAAGCGGTCACGTTCAGTCTGGTGCCTTTGTATTGTTTGCTTCAAATAAAAGTTTGTAATGTTGTGATTCTCCGCATAGCGGATTGGTTTGGTTCATGACTTTATAACACTTTTACCAAGACTCTTTAAAAATCCCAAGTGTGTTTCCTTGGTGATGTGTGTGTGTGTGTGTGTGTGTGTGTGTGTGTGTTACCTTGGTGATGTGTGTGGTGGTGGTGGTGCAGAGTGACTCAGGTGATGTGTGTGTGTGTGTTACCTTGGTGATGTGTGTGGTGGTGCAGAGTGACTCAGAGGTGATGTGTGTGTGTGTGTTACCTTGGTGATGTGTGTGGTGGTGGTGGTGCAGAGTGACTCAGGTGATGTGTGTGTGTGTGTGTGTGTGTGTGTGTTACCTTGGTGATGTGTGTGGTGGTGGTGGTGCAGAGTGACTCAGGTGATGTGTGTGTGTGTGTTACCTTGGTGATGTGTGTGGTGGTGGTGGTGCAGAGTGACTCAGAGGTGATGTGTGTGTGTGTGTGTGTGTTACCTTGGTGATGTGTGTGGTGGTGGTGGTGCAGAGTGACTCAGAGGTGATGTGTGTGTGTGTGTGTTACCTTGGTGATGTGTGTGGTGGTGGTGGTGCAGAGTGACTCAGAGGTGATGTGTGTGTGTGTGTGTGTTACCTTGGTGATGTGTGTGGTGGTGGTGGTGCAGAGTGACTCAGGTGATGTGTGTGTGTGTGTGTGTGTTACCTTGGTGATGTGTGTGGTGGTGGTGGTGCAGAGGGACTCAGGTGATGTGTGTGTGTGTGTGTGTGTTACCTTGGTGATGTGTGTGGTGGTGGTGGTGCAGAGTGACTCAGAGGTGATGTGTGTGTGTGTGTGTGTTACCTTGGTGATGTGTGTGGTGGTGGTGGTGCAGAGTGACTCAGAGGTGATGTGTGTGTGTGTGTGTGTTACCTTGGTGATGTGTGTGGTGGTGGTGGTGCAGAGTGACTCAGGTGATGTGTGTGTGTGTGTGTGTGTTACCTTGGTGATGTGTGTGGTGGTGGTGGTGCAGAGGGACTCAGGTGATGTGTGTGTGTGTGTGTGTGTGTGTTACCTTGGTGATGTGTGTGGTGGTGGTGGTGCAGAGTGACTCAGGTGATGTGTGTGTGTGTGTGTGTGTTACCTTGGTGATGTGTGTGGTGGTGGTGGTGCAGAGTGACTCAGAGGTGATGTGTGTGTGTGTGTGTGTGTTACCTTGGTGATGTGTGTGGTGGTGGTGGTGCAGAGTGACTCAGAGGTGATGTGTGTGTGTGTGTGTGTGTGTGTGTTACCTTGGTGATGTGTGTGGTGGTGGTGGTGCAGAGTGACTCAGGTGATGTGTGTGTGTGTGTGTGTTACCTTGGTGATGTGTGTGGTGGTGGTGGTGCAGAGTGACTCAGGTGATGTGTGTGTGTGTGTGTGTGTTACCTTGGTGATGTGTGTGGTGGTGCAGAGTGACTCAGAGGTGATGTGTGTGTGTGTGTTACCTTGGTGATGTGTGTGGTGGTGGTGGTGCAGAGTGACTCAGGTGATGTGTGTGTGTGTGTGTGTGTGTGTGTTACCTTGGTGATGTGTGTGGTGGTGGTGGTGCAGAGTGACTCAGAGGTGATGTGTGTGTGTGTGTGTGTGTGTGTGTTACCTTGGTGATGTGTGTGGTGGTGGTGGTGCAGTGTGACTCAGAGGTGATGTGTGTGTGTGTGTGTGTGTTACCTTGGTGATGTGTGTGGTGGTGGTGGTGCAGAGTGACTCAGAGGTGATGTGTGTGTGTGTGTGTGTTACCTTGGTGATGTGTGTGGTGGTGGTGGTGCAGAGTGACTCAGAGGTGATGTGTGTGTGTGTGTGTGTTACCTTGGTGATGTGTGTGGTGGTGGTGGTGCAGAGTGACTCAGGTGATGTGTGTGTGTGTGTGTGTGTGTGTGTGTTACCTTGGTGATGTGTGTGGTGGTGGTGGTGCAGAGTGACTCAGGTGATGTGTGTGTGTGTGTGTGTGTGTGTTACCTTGGTGATGTGTGTGGTGGTGGTGGTGCAGAGTGACTCAGAGGTGATGGTTTGAGCTGTCATAAGCACTCCTGGCTCCCCGTCTCCATTACCATCCAACTGTCAATCACACACAGAACAAACACACACATTCAGCACTCAACAAAAGTCTCAATACAGAAAAACATCAATCAGCACCTCATCCCTTCAAAAGCCCCACTTTCATTGTTTCAATAAGACAATAAACATGGGTTGGTTTGTTTCAAATACGTCTACTAATCCATGGTTCTGACCCAGTACTGAAATACGGGGGTCATGTGACTGTTCTCTGACCTGAGCGGCCTCGTACGTGATGGTCTTGGTCTCCGTGTGGACGATGGGCACCTCCTTCGTGGAGATCTCCGTCTTCTGAGCAGCGAACGTGTCTGAAATGGTGACCATCTCAGTCTTCACCACAGGAGGCTACAGAGAGACAGAGGCCGTGAGTGTGAGGAACACACACCGCTCTGACGTCACTACACACTACACGTCTTTGGTATATAACGCATGCAGCCAAACAGAGCGACGGTACATGGGTGCAGTTTTGGTTTCAGTGATCTTTGGCAGTGTTGGTAAGACAGCTCACACATGCAAAAGCACGATATCTCAACATCGCC
This sequence comes from Rhinichthys osculus, assembly GCA_029959095.1. Lineage (NCBI taxonomy): Eukaryota > Metazoa > Chordata > Actinopteri > Cypriniformes > Leuciscidae > Rhinichthys > Rhinichthys osculus. The sequence continues at coordinate 39,160,762 of JARWKJ010000012.1, forward strand.
AGTCTATCACTATCAATGTGATCAAATCATTTCAGCAACATTACTCAAGTTACAGAAACTCTGCTAGCAGAGTGAAGAATCAACGCAAGCTAACTTATAATTAGGACATCAAGTATTAAACATGCGACGATACACAACATGCAGCACACAAAATATAAACCCCCCACTGTGTGTGTGTGTGTGTGTGTGTGTGTGTAGTAGAGTAGGATGGAATATAAAATCAACTTAAAGGCGAGAGGATGGAATGACTGACGTTAAAGCGGACAGAACCACTTTCATTTATACTGCTTCTCTTCCTTAAACGAGTGCTAGAGAGACGGATGCGCAGATCGAGCGGGATCTTCCTCCAGGACGAGGGAGGAGTGGGAAATGGAAGAGGAGATGAGGAGAAGAGCAGGGATAGCGTCTCCGCTAGCTCACGACGTCAATTACCTCCGAGCAACAGATAACCTGCGGCAGGAGCTCCGCCTCCACGCGAGAGACGCTGCCGTTGACGACGGGAGGCTCCTCCTCCACGGCTCTGAGAGGGGGCGGGGCTTCGGCTGCGGGGGCGTGTCCATTGGGAGCGTCGTCCTTGTCTGTACACTCTTCCTCTTCAGGCTGTGCGGTTGCTTGCTCTTCCTCTGCGCTAGGGGCGGAGTCAGCTGGTTCTGCTTCTGTGATTGGCTGCGACTCTACCACAGAGGGCGGGGTTTGTTGTATAAGCCCCGCCTCCTGTTCTTCCTCTGGCTCTTCCTCGATCTGCTGAACGGAGATGCTTGCACTGGGTGTCTGAGCGTGATACTCCGCCTCCTCTTCTTCGCTCTCACTGTCCGAGGATAAACTCCTGTCCTCCTTGACCTCCGTCTCCACGGTAACCGGGGTCTCGGGGGCGGGGCTTCTGGGCTTGGCTTTGATGACCTCCTCGATGACGACGGTCTCTTCCACGACCTCTACGAACTCTGGCTGGCCGTTCACTTCAGGTTTGACCTCTGTGCTCTACACCAGACAACGACACAGACACACACGAGGGATGGAGAGAAAAGCAAAAAACAAACGATGACCACAGAAAAAAAACTGAAGGAAACAAATTTCCTGCAGACCTTAGTCAAAGTCAATGCCATTTCGATGCAAGTCAGAGACGTACAGTCTGTTCAGTGTGCGGAAAGTTTGTGTTTTATTAGCTTTGCTTAATATGACAGTAGAGTAAAGTGTTTTTTTCTTTTTTTTTCTCAAATTAAACTGCTAGATTTATGATGTTAATAACTCATGTCTTCACAGTCTGTGAAAGAGTCCACTGTCAGGATTTACTCTCTGGAAACAAACCTAACAACTGTATTACACACACTATAGTCTCTCAGTTAAATCTGTGTTGCTGTAAGGGTGTTCAGATATTGTATATACATCTCACTGAACACACTGTACATCGTCTATCGCTCGCAGCGAATCAAACATGGCATCCGCTCCAACTAAGGTCCATAAGCACTGCAACACCACACATATATAATCAAACAAGCAACATAAGGAGAAGAGAGACAGTCATAACAAGCTGAAGATGAAGAGAGCATGGCTGGACAGACAGATGATGATCTCTGAAGGTGGAGGCGTGATGTCTGCAATGGAAAAGGGATGAGATGTGTGTGTGCGCAGTGTTAGGTGTATGTTTGCTCAGGTGATGTTAGCGAGGACCTTGCTGGCGTCTCTGCTGTCGCTCTCGGGATGAGGAGGGCTTTTCTGAGGAACCTGAAGGCAACCATAGGACACAGTCACTCAAACACACACACACACACACACGCTGTCTGAGGAACTGCTGACACCTGCCACTCACGGCGGTCTGATCTCAAGAGGTCTCCGGGTTCACACTTGTGATGGGATCGCCCGAGACAGCAGGTGTAAGCAGGGTCTGAGCGGGAGCGGGTTCGGGAAGGTGGACAGGACGGCAGTTAGAAGATCATGTACACACACACACACACACACACACACACACACGAAACAAGAAGTTTCACACACACGACGGCAGAGGGGAAAATGACTGGCCAGTGAGTGGAAGTTGATGAGCAGTCTGGCAGTGAAATGACCTCTAGAGCTGCGCTCACGTACATGAACTCGGACACTACACTGATGATGTGTGTTACTGATCTTATTACACGGCTAATACTGGCTTCTGATTGGTCAACCGCACCAATGGTGTGTTATCCACCGATTACAACCAGTAAAAACTGATAACACAGGCTCATCCGCATCACTGTAACTGAAGTCGGTGATATAGGATTGCTGGGAACGGTTTCTCCTTGTGGAAGTTTTGCGTTTGATGAGGTAATAAAATATTAAAACTCAAATCAATTTGTGTGTAGTTATTTAATCATCACAGACTCATTCATACAAACGCAGCTGCTGCTATTTTGTGACTATTGTTTTGTACACTATTGGATTATAAAATACAAACAGGTACGATTTTAAAACAGTTTAATCTCAAATCAATATCTCTTATCTCCATAATTATTCATGTGGTGAAATACCATATAATAAGTGTTATGACTGTAAACCGTATCCCTTAAATGTCCGTCTAGTTTGCTCTCTCCGTGGAAGCTTTGCGTTTAAAGAGCTAATAAAATATTTTTGCCTCAGATCAATATTTCATGTCTAATTATTTATTTATGTGGGAAGTAGCCGTGTAATAAGTGTGTACTGTGTATTAATATGCGATAACAGGCTGGATGTACACTATCCTTTAATCACTACAGCACAAAGGGATCATTTAATAGAACAGTAATATGTATATATATATGGCATAATGACACAATTGTTTTAATTTTGATGGTTTTATTGTACATTTAATTACTTTTGTTTTGCATTTCTGAATGCTTATTTAAAAACCTGTAACTGCTGTCTAAGAAATAAACACAGTTTATAGTTCTTTGATTAACATTACTGACAGACAGCAGGTTTAATAGGCTGCTGTCACTTTAATGACACGGATGTGACACGCATCCCATTAATCACTACTCTTTACGGTCACTTAAGACTTCATTTCACTCATTTAAGACTGTGCTTGCAAAGGTACTCGGCAAAATGGACATTTGGCATAATTTTGTGTGTTTTTATCCATGCAAGCGTTTGCAACTTTCTGTGCACATAACTGTGTGTGTGTGTGTGTGTGTGTGTCTTCTCACTTGAATCATTACAAATATTTGCATGAATAAAAGCATGATCATATAAATGCAATGCTAGCCAATGGATTACGGAATAAACGGATACTGCATTAATTGCGATAAATGTTGTTAATGCATTAAAGTGAAAAATGAATCTTATGCGTTAACGCTTTAATTTTGACAGCAGTAATATATATATATATAAACTTGTACATAAATCAGTTTATTTGATTGCACATTGATTTCTGCTTTGGTATTGAAACCAAGAATCAAGAATTGTGACATTTCTATCTGCTATAGATATCGACAAGTAAAATCAATTTTTAAATCCCAAGAAATCAATCTTTTAGCTTATGCCGTTTTTTTTAGTTGAGTAAACAAAACTTCACTAAACATTATTAGCAGCGCAAGGACTGCATAGATCTGCCAGATCTGAGCATGAACTGGGTTTTGTTTGAAAGAGAAGCAGGCATGTGTCGGCAGAGAACACAAAGCAGACGGAGAGAAGCGGGATCGTGAACGCTGAGACTCTACTGGCCTCTGCTGGAGCAGCAGTGGTACTGCAGGAGCCCGCCAGCCCCGAGAAGCACGCCTTACTCAGAAAGAGAGAGGTGAGCTCCTCTTCCAAACTCTACAGGCGTCATGAAAACACACACCAAGAGACAGGAGCGAAACGAGAGGGTGCGGGGACAGAACAGACACAGAAACAGAAGAAACAAGAGAGAGAAACACAAAAGCACTTCAGTGATTCTACAGAGTGTGACTAGAACAGCTACTAACATGCACACACACACACACACACTTCAGAAATGGCAGTAAAAGCATTTCAAAATGAAATGAAAGAGGAGCGTTTCTGAACCAGAGGTTTAGAGAATCAGGTGACAGCATCAAGAAAGTCAAACGGGTGCAAATAAAACGCAAAAATCACTCGCATTAAACACGCATGGCAAAAGTCTTTGGCAGGAGCTCATCATTTACATTGATAAAAGCATGATTTAAAAACGCATACAAATAAACAGAAGGAGCATGTGTGCAGCTGAAAGACACACGTGATTGAAAACTGCAACTGAGATCAGCAAACCTAAACAACGAGAGAAGCTTTCTGCTGGAAAACACAAGAGTTCAGTCGCAATGAGGAAAACACAACACAATATACACGAGCAGTGATGAAGAAAAGAGCCATGAACAACAGAACTCAAAGAGCCCGATCAGATCGAGAGCTGCCCTGCCATTGGCCAGTGTAGAGGACAGGAGGAGTGTGTGCGTGAGACAGTTGGGATTATGAGGCGGCTTCTTAAATCTACTTAGACTCGATAAGACAACAGCACATTGTGACGTCAGGAGTGACAGGTGTTAGCAAGACGTCTCACGCTGCGGAGTGATTTCATTAGGAGACCCAAAGGCACTTCCAGTCGCGTCAGTACCGCTCTGCTCACACATGCATGTTTTTAAAGTGTGGATTTGGATACCTTAGAGAGTAGGACTCAATGTTATGCTAAACAGTATTTTAATGCACGGGTGTAGTGATTCAATTCATGACTCATAGGTTTTCATTTCGATTTAGGAATGATTTTTGCAAATTCAGAATGATTTGATTCGACCCGATTCTGTATTTTGCATTTATAGGATTATGTAAATGCTTCTAATGTGTCTTAGGTAAAAACAGGGGAGGAAAACAACCTAACATTTTTTTTTTTAAATGCACAACTTGAAAGCAAGCACATTAAATGCATGTAAATGCAGGCTACTTGGAATATAACAAAGTGCAATGAGTCAATATTCCAACTTTTAAAACTTCTTAAAGGCCGAAACAAACGATTCACCAAAAATCCACGTTTCAAAATCAATGCATTGGCAGGATTTGTAATGGATGCATCTAGGAAACGATTGAATGGTTACACACCTAATTTAATGAGATAAAAATGAAGACTTATTGTGAGCATGTTCCCAACTGTCCCACCGCACAACAGAAAGCAGCCACAGTAACCCAGCGGAGGAGGAGAGCAGGGGGTGAAGAACAGCGAGGGCATGCCGGCGTCTGGACCCCGAGCACAAGCACACGTACCCCTTGAGCCTGCAAGCGCAGGGTGGTGGCAGGGCTGCCCGTCAGGCGTTTGTCCCACTGACTGGGCCTGGGCTCGGGCGTAGCCTCCATAAAACTGCGCTTTAGCTCGCTAATGCTAGCCTGATGCTTCAATACATCCTCCTGGGTCTTATCCAAGTCCTGAAGGGCCCATCGCACCGGGGAGAGGCAGGCAAGGGAGGACAAAGGGACAACCAACAACCAGCACATTAGTCATGGAGAGACCTGAACCCCGTTACCAGTCCGACCTCACTGCTCGCCAGCGGCCCTATCGAGTCCTGAGCTCCGGCCAAACACCCGATGGCACAGCAACACGGGTCTGCCAGTATACTTCACTGCTCTCATGATGGCAGATTGGCTGATGCCCGTGTAGACCGTACATTTGGAACATCTTTAATAACGAACCATTAGAACAATAACTTTGGAAGTTATTTATATGGAATATTTCATTTGACTTCATTTAAAATTTCTTCAGTTTGAATGGGTGTTGCATAATTTCTAATGAAATCTGGCTAAAACGAAGATCGTTTGGAGTTCGTTTCGTGGTTTGAACCAGATTGCCGGTGAACACTTAACCAGGCCTTTACATGTTTTACATTGAAAATATGTATTTTCACAAATGTTCTGCGATTAAAAAAATTAGCTTAAACCAGTATAGCCTATTGCTCTGACTGTACTTCTATACCACAGCAACTCATTTACATTCACATCCAAATGAATAAGCTGTCTAGTAACAGCAGGAAGTCTGAATAATATCGATCAGTCTTGCACATTTGAAGGACCCTGTTAATGGATTAAATGGTCATATAACGAGGGTCAGGTGAGAGGTCAGAGGTCAGCGACTGTGGGGAGCAGTGAGGCAGGACTTGTTTAAATACTGAGGACTGGAGCGGTGCAGTGATTCACTGCCTCAATGCCAAAGACACACAACCAGATGTCCACCGTGAGCAAAGTCACTTCAATTAAAGCTGAAGTGTGCCATAATGAGTAAATTGCCACTGTAAAAGTACCCATCATTTTCTCTACAAATGAAACTGGAATAAGAGTAAGTATTTAGACTGAAACAGGGCACGGTTCGCATGAAAAATTGGAAATGTGTCAAAACTTTAGCCATTTTTACACCAAAAGGAATTAAAAATGCATAATAATTGATCTACCACTAGACAATGATTTCAGATTTAAACTTTTAGCCCACAAATTTCCAACCAAATCAGCCTGTGTTGAGTGATTTGGCAAGTGATCATGAGTCGGGTGTCTTTAGCACTGACAGGGTCACCCCAGGATGAGTAACTTCATTTAGTTATAAAGTCAAATGTAAACAATCACCACAACCAAAGCAGAAAGTAACCTGTCTGGTTAGGGAAATACTATTAGTGTTGTTATGAAAACCATTGCCAAAAGACATTTACACGAATGTTACAATCACCACGCATCACGTACATTCAGTTCACCAGCAGACATGCAACCGGTGTAACATGCAGCCCATGCATGGGTGTACACACACACACACACTCTAATGCATGCACACAAAGCCTGAGAGAGGAAGAGTGAGAGGCAGCCCAGGACAGTAGCCAGAGAGGGGACACAGGTCCACCATCCATTATGCTTTTGCTCTTTCTTTTGTTTTCTTTAAAAAAAAAGTTGATCACATACGAACCTCCAACATTAAATTGCTATGTCTGACATATATATTTTCCCCCTGCACTCTCAACTTGCTCTGTGGATTAAAAATGAGAACACATTTCAACAAAACGGAAAAAGACAGATGGTAATGAACTGGAGTCTTAACGGGCTCAAATCTGATGAACATCACAAAATGTTCTGTACTTGACAATTATTACAGTACATGTACAGAAGGCTCCAGAAGTCTGAGAGCACCCGTGGAAATGCTTCTCATGGGCATTTTTATCATTGAATACAATTTTCATTACAAATTATATTATCAGCATATCAATTTGAGTGAAATGTGTAATTGAAAAAAGCAACCAGGTTGAAATTGGATCTTGAATCTCAGATTCTCAATGTGCTCTCAGACTTTCTTGATCCTGTTTGGTTCATGTACGACACTTCAGATTTCCTGCATGTTGATCTGTATCAGGGTTCTTTGAAGTAACCAACCAACAGGAAAATCAGCATTTCATTATGATTACAAGTCATCAAACAAGCCCTGCTTAGACAATCAATCAGCAAATCTATGGCCTTTTGATCACTCAAGAGAGCTCACGTGATTTGTGCCTCATTTGCAATCGAAATAAACAAACGTCACATAACAGAAAAACCAGAACAAAAGCAAATAAAAGGAATCAACCAATAGCATAGCAAAGAAAGCAAAGATTTCACATCACACAACCCTGATGCAAGAACCCCATCACTTTCATTTGGACATAACATAAGACAATCTGCATCTCAAAAGTGAAAGACCTTTCTCTCAGGAGCGCCAGTGCCACCTTTATCCGTCTGCTAATGCCATCAGAGATAAAAGATGAAGGTTAGTTCAAAACACGTACTACAATACCTTTGGATTGTGCGCTAATTATATGAATATGATAACAGATGCATGCTGGGAAGGTTAGCAGACCTCAATGGCCGATTCATAGGTGACGGATGTGGCCACGTCCGTGTCTGGCTTCTCCACGACCTCCACCTGTGGACTCTAATTGGTGGAATAATGGACAAAATTGTCGGAAAGGTGAAATGGATGATGGGAAGGCCTGAATCCCCAATCAAAGTGCACACATGGGGTGTGACGTCATTGGGAGCGATGTCATAGTCTGAGTGTGATGCAATGCCCATTCTGCTTTTCTGATCTTCCGACTTTTTATTAATCTTATAAAACACCTGAAGGACTATGATGAATTCTCATCTAAGAAGAGAGGGAAATCGATCCAAATGCGTATAAATCTGAAGTTAAGATTCGAGTGATTCGCTTTCAGGTCTAATAAATGAGGGGAGTTTTGAGAGAGGATGTGGACTATAAATAGGTTCCCACTGGAATGTGGCTACAAGCTGCGAGCAGGAACACATTCTGCATCTTACACTAAAGATCTGGCACTGGAAGGGGGAGCGGGACAGAGAGAGGAGCTACAGGACGGGGGAAGGAGGCGGCAGCAAACTGCAACGAAATGCACACGCTAGCATTTAAGGAGGTGGGCAGACAAGTGCCGATCTGTCAAGGTTTGGTAGTAAAATCAATGGCTTTAGGGAATTCTGGGAGGTCATAAGTCGTCAGGATTCGATTCTTTAGGTTGGGGACCACATTGGAGTCCATTTGGGTCTGGTTCATACGGATTCCAGGACGGCGGGACAGAGAAAAGAGCTACAGGACGGGGGGAAACAGCAACAAAATGCACACGGTAGCATTTCAGGAGGAGGGCAGACATGAGAAAGGAACGGGGGAGGTTAGGGTCGGTTTAGGCGGCGGGGTCACACTGCTTTTCCTCTGAAGAGGTGGTCTCAGCCATGGCCTCCGCCGGCCTGAAGTGAGCCAGCGCTTTGGGCTCCAGGTAGCAGAGGGACATGGCCAGAGGCAGCGCCAGCAGCAGAGACAGCACCAGTGACTGGCAGGCGGAGAGGAAGACTGCGAAGATGAGGAGGAAGGAGGGCAGGAGGGAAGGGGACGAGAGGGGCAGGTCCTCGGGAAGACCCTCACAGAGCCGGAGCAGGGACACACACAGCCGGGCCGGGGGGTCCTCGGGCCCCAAGACACACTCCACGGGCGGGGACGACAGGGCTTTAGATGAAGCGGCCTCTCCGTCTAAAGAGGAGCCTTCGGGCACCCAGGTCAAAGGGTCAGGGTCAGGGTCCGGCTCGGGGTGAAGCTCGGGCTCGTCCTCGGAGATGTCGGATAGCACGTCCAGCTCGGAGATGGTGTCGAGTGTGGGGGGGAGTGAGGAGAGGGTGGAGGAGGACGGGGAGAATGGGAACATGAAGAGAGACTGCATGGGGGCACGAAACAGGAATGTGCATGGTGAAAAAAAGAGAGCAAGAACACATGGTGGAATGCGCAGGAAAAGAGAAAGGGAGAGAGAAACACAACATTAGTCAGTGAGCCGAGTCGAGGTCAGGTCAGCAGTGACTGGGTGTGAGGGATGACACATTAGGAGAGACTTGGGGTGTGTGTGTGTGTGTGTGTGTGTGTGAGGGTGGGCAAGCATTAGACAACATCACAACTAAAGCTGGCAGAGTTGGGGCAGAAGCTCAGGGGAAGAGACGAGGGCGTTTTCACACCAGGCTGAGGAGTTCGCTTGATTTCACCATTCATGTTCTTCAGTGGGCATGAAACTGGTTCTCTCAACAAGTGTGCATGCACGAGTGATCAGACTCTCGGCCACGGCCTATTGGTCTAAAAGCAATCCGGGCTAACTTGTGAAAGTTATTGACTATTTATGGTGCATTGTTTTAGTTTAACAGTTAATATTCAGAATATTATCGATTTATCTGCACTGCCACCATCAGATGACAAAATGTGAACTGAACTGAGCTGGATAGTGACACCAGCTTTGCAACATTTGCACTGTTTTTTTAACTGAATTGAACCACTGAACTGACTTCTGTAGAGCTGCTTTACAATTATGTACTTGTATCATAATTGATGCACTTTGCACTGGTATTAAACAATCAACTTTGAACTGACTTTATCTGAATATAATAATATAAAAAACATTGATGAATTTTAAATCGGTAATACTTAAAGGTGCAAAACGCAAGTCTGAGTTTTTCCAGAACTACGCCCCCTCTGGCGACAAGCGAAACTGCAACCAGAGTTGTGCACGCTCATGGACCACACGCATCTTTTATTGGATATGTTTTACGTTTCATGTTGTACTATTCTTCCGAACACAATTCCTAGTTTATGAAACTGTTCACTAACAATGGTAGTAAAACCAATTCTGATTGTAGATGTATCTAGCTTACGCTAAAGCATTACACATTTTACGCATCGTCATTTGTTGTCATACATAGATTGGCCGTATCAAACATTAGAGACTGGGCTATATCTTACCGTTTTATCAAGAAAAAAGCCAACTGAGGATCCGTTTGAGACCAAGAGCAGACCGGAGATCTCTCCATTTGTTGAATGCCTTCCCGAGGTTGACTCTCGTCTTACTCCGACGCCTGTCTGACTCCAATTTGGACCTTTTGGTGGCACTAGACAAAATTCTTCTTTTCTTTACTTTACGTGGAGTTTGCGTTGGTGTTTGAAATGGACTACAAGCCGGTCTCTTTGAATCCATCTTCTACCTTTGACGCACGAGTTGTCTTCGCTGATGCGGAGAATGGCGGCGCCGGCGAATACACAAACCTGCGAGACACAGCCTGGTGAGCGTGAACGCGCATGACGTCACGCCCAGTCTCAAATTCGAGCCGAATCCCTCTTATATATTTTACTGTACAGGATTATAGAGGCAATCTCAATGCGCAGAGAAGGGCTCATTCAGCCCATCAGGCAGTTCTTTAAGCATGTATAGGATAGAAAAACAGGTATTTTTAACACGAAAAGTTGCGCAATGCACCTTTAATGTAAAAACGTAATACATAATGATATTTTTTCTGTTAATTAATGTGAAGCTAGTTTGAATGAATCTGTATTGTATAAAGCGCTGTATAAATTGTCTCCAAACAACGGCCATTATTGAGCATTTGATGCATATTTTGCATATAAGTCCACAAGTGCCAATCCGTGTCAAGTTTTGGTAGTAAAATCAATGGCTTTAGGAAATTCTGGGACGTTATAATTTGTCAGAATTCAATTCTTTAGGTTGAGAACCCCATTCGAGTCCATTTGGGTCTGGTTCATACGGACTCCAGTACACTTCAGTCGGTATAAAAGTAATCCGGCTTAATTTGAAGAGGTGAACTGCAGAAATAATGCATGACATAAATCTGATTATGTGATTTTCTAAGGTAAGTAGAACATGCTTATTCTTTGCATCTCTTGCTGTACATCCGTGGCAGACAGATGCGAGTTTTGGTACTGAAACCCAGTAAGTCATTGCCTTGCTACATTGGTAAACTCCTGCCGCTAATGCTCACAGCGGGACTCGCATGGACGGCGTGATCAAGAGGAGAGGGGAGAGAGTGAACTCTGGTTCAGACCCAGTGTGAAAACACCCTGAGAAAAACACAGAGGCATCTGTCGGGACTCAATCAGGGGTGGTCCTACATCATTATAATGAACAGGCCAGTGACAGGACGGGGGGTGGAATGTGTTTCGCCATGGAAACAGGCAATATCTGGCTAGATAACTCGGTTATTGTCACAAAGCACTTCCATCCTCCATTGGAGTTCGTGTAGGGTGTCTGTGAAAGACTCCCTTCGTGTGAGAGCTGTAGGTTACGGCAGGAATGCCAGCGCTGCTTCAGGGCTCGCGGACCGCATGAATACAGGCCTTTGACGGACAGGGAAATGTCACGTCTGGGACGCAGACAGTCGGGTCAGCTGGGGATGGAGGTCCCTCCGGGTGTTGCTCAAGAACTGGACTCAGCAGTGTGAGCCATGTGTGTGTGTGTGTGTGTTTCCAAACATTAGTGGATCCAAGTGTAGTAACATTTAACTAGCATGATTCAAGGGTTAGCTTGAGTTATCAGAACCAATCAAATCAAACCAGAACCAATATTCTCATATCAAATATATGAAATCAATGGGGAAGGGGGATACCAACAAAACAAAAAGTCTTTTCATAAAACACTCGTTGTTGAAGTACGAGTGTGAAAACATCTGAGATAGGGTAATAAGCAGCTGCTATTGTTCCAGGGCACGTCCTGTAAGTCTGAGACCTGTGATGAAGATCATAAAGAGGTGTTTCTCACCTTCGAGTCAGAGTTGAGGTCCAGGGCCGGTCCGTTCTCCCCAGCGCCGGCGGTCAGAGCGGAGTCCACAGCGTGACTGTAATCGCTCACGTTCACCATAGGAGCTGCCGACACACACACACACACACACACACAGCAGTTCAGATCTTTACCCACCTTACGCAATACGCACATATGTTCATATTTTTAAACAGTGGTGTCTGAGACAACACAGGAAATCTGAGACTTATTTTTTAAACCTGGAAATGAAAGTTTGTAGGATTTTTGAGGGGGGGTTATAATGAGACTGTGCACTATTTCCAAGTGACTAATCAAATGCCTCAAATTCATGTTAAATTTTCAATTAAACTTTTCCCTCAAATTGGTGTGCTGATAAATGCTGGGTCACATGTTATATTATGTGTCTTTAACTAGGCACCAAGGTTAAAAATGAACAATTGTCTAGTAGAATATACTTTTGATGTTGTGTTGTGTATTGTAAAACACTTGTACTGCTGCTATGGAGGTGGATACGGGTAAGATGGGTCAGGCTTGGTGGGATGGGCAGGTGTTAGGGTGGGTTAAGGAGTAAAGGAAGGGTCAAAAGTGTAATTATAGTACAATCCAAAACCATGTACACAATAACTGCATTGTATAAATTATTTTGTATTCAATTCAAAAGAATCTGCAGTAGAAACACTTGGTGGTCTCAGACTTTTGGACTCCACTGTATGCCTAAACATTTATATCTTTCATTAAACATCAGGTTTATTCAAACTCATATACATATTTCATATTCATGTTTATTAAAAGCAAATTCATGAACACTTCAGCTAGAACAGGATGGCATCTGTTGTATATGTATGCTGGAACTTATTTTGCAGAAAGCAGTGGTTTTTGAGTGCATGCAGAAGTGCAACCAGAACAATCGCTCTGATCTCGGCCCGATTGAAACCAACTCTGGGGCGGTGAGAAAGCAATCTGACCCAAAGGACCAAAAAAAAAAAAAGCACTATCATAATTCATAACGGGAAATGTGTTATATTAAAGCAGCAGTGTGAGATTCTGTGAGTTTTTGTGGTTGAAATCCAGAGAGCTCCTCTATATCTTAAAGATTTTCTTTTTGTGCCTGTATAATTTGTTTGGGCTGAATTTTGTGGTTGTGTGTGTGTGTCGGTGTCCTGAATCAGGGCGCTTATTTCAACTTTCGTTTCATGGCTTTGAAGGGCTTTAAAATAAGTGTTGGGGTCACTCATTTTTAGATGCTTCTAACCCAGTTCCATATACTACTAAAAAACATGATAGTACGCAGATAGTTCTGCTTACACAGTATGCTAGCATTTCCTTTCGAACGCAACCTCAGCTGGGACCCCTGAGGTCAAGTGTCATTTACATCCAAAGACACCAATCCATGCAACTCCTACAAAGCAAACCTGGTTTATGCAAGCGTTCCAATGGGAGTGTGCTCCAGTAAACCCCAATCACTGCGAGATTCAGCAGTTCTCAGTGGCGCTGCTCTCCATCAGGAAGAGGTGAATAATGAATGCGACAGCACATCAGCATGACCTGGTTTGAGCTGTGGGAAAGTAGGCTAATGTGGCCAGTGCTGCTGGGACGTCCATGTCATCATGCGTCTCTGAGACGGCAGCAGATCTGGGGCACTGGCAGCGCCGCACGCGTCCACCAGGGGGCGACCGCAGCGTTATTAAAACTACACGGCCCGTGACTGAGAGAGGCAGGATTCCCAGCAGGAAAAATGGGGTCACTTTAATGGAGAGGAGCTGGGAAAGCAGATTCTAGGAAGCTTTCATACCGACTGTACACGAGTCGATGCATGCGTTTACGTCCTGCACAGGGATGATGTATTCTGAGCGTTAGAATGGATTATTGAGAGTCGGTCGTGTGAGAGATGCATAATTCAGCGCCACTGCCGGAGGGCGTTTACACACTGGCCTCTGAACGAGGTGAACGCTGAGGACCGTTTAACAGTCAAGATATTAAAGGAGCAGAAGCGCCTCGGTCACTACACATCCCCAGAATTAGAAAACACCTCTGATGTCGGGTTCTCTAGCAGAAGAGCAGCTTCAGTGTTCACAGTTTTGGGTTCGGAATGACGAGAGGGAGAGAAATTGATGACAGAATTTACTTTTTTTTGTGTGACAAAGACGAACGCAAAAAAAAAAAATGTGCTGGGCAACGATTAATCGCATCCAAAATAAAAGTTTGTTTACATAATATATGTGTGTGTAGTACCGTGTATAAATATTTTGTATATATAAATACACACACATGCATGTATATATTTAAGAAAAATATGTAATGTAATAATTTATATTATATAGAAAAATGTAATATGTATAAATATATACAGCATACACACATGCAAATATTTGTACACACACATATATTATGTAAACACAAACTTTTATTTTGGATGCGATTAATCGTTGCCCCAAAAAAACAGTCCAGAAGGTATAAAGTGTGAAGCTCATATTTTATTAAATACATTAAAAATATGATGATGTGACATCTGCAGTGATATGAGCTTCATCAGCCTGACGCTGATGGTTTCTGTGCAGTATCAGAGCTCTCTGCCTATAAAACCTCATTTCCTCCCGCACAAACACACACTGAGCTCATCTCTCCTGCTCGCTCCATAGACAGGAAACAGATGTTCCTCATTTCCTGTGTCTGTGCAGAGAGCTGGGACAATGTGGCTACATCCATCCACAACAATACAACACAAGACCGCCGCTCAGTGGAAAACATATCTGGAAACCAGAACGACAGCGACGGACAAGCGGCAGAAAAACAAACCTGGGTTCATTGATATGGAGAGAGAATGAAATCATGATAAACGAGAGATGAACAAACGAGCGTAATAAAGCCCCGTTCACACGTGCAGTGATTCACTGGCCTGCTGACCTCCGGCTAATTCATCTGCTTTGAAGGATGTTTAGACTGCAAAACAAGACAGAAGTAGCAGTGATGTTGATGAAACAGTGTTTGTGCGTGAACTACACTCACTCACTTCATGGACGACAGGAGAAGCATACACCTGTGTCTTAATTCCACTGCACTGCATCACTGTCATTTGCATAAAGGCAAACTTTGACGAGCGCCGTCACTCACGTCGAATCCTCAATGAACGAGGTTGAGTTGAAGCTGCAAACGGATGTCAGTAGATATGTTTCCTTCACCCTGATTTTATGCGCAATTTTGAAGAATCGCATCAGAAACTAAAAAAAAAACATTTTTTTTGCGAACTTGGAAAAGATTTGCTTCACGTTTGGATGGAAACCCAGCTAGTGTGAACGTCACTCAACATATGAGCCATAAATACCACAGGTATTCATTTCATAATTAATTTAGACGTACAAAAATGACATGTGACAGCTGTCATTGAGCTGGGCTCTGGCCACACACGTTCAGCTTTGTATCTTGGTGGGGTCTTTCCATTGACTTCCATTGTTTTTATACTGAGCTAGTAAGGTTGTCAATCCTCTAAACCCTCACAAAAACCTTTCAGCATTTTTACATATGATTTAACATATTTAGTATGTTCAGTAACCCGTCTTGCTCAGGTGAAGCCCACAATGTAGCCGATTTAAGTTTTTACTATCCTAGTGGGGACATTTGAACCCCAGAATGTGTGTTAATCTTGTACACACACACAAACACAAGATGACTGGCCTCATTTACCACTGGGAGATTTCCTGCAGATAAAGAGTTCATAACCTGGAAGTCTGCAAGAGTTCAGTGATAAACACGCCGCTTCTCGTCTGCAGCACAACATCGACCGTCACGCTTGTGTTCTGCTCCTCTGATGGAGGGCCGATGAGATTCGGGCAGAACAACAGACGCTCTGCATCAGTGCGTTTGTAAGTGCCGACGCGATAAGACTTCCTGTGTGTGTGTGTGTGAGGGCAGTGACGGACGCCTGAGCGCTGCACATCACATGCTCACAAGCCATTCACACACAAACACAGATCATTTCAACACCTGGCTTTAGCCAAGAGCATTTACCATGGGGATACATTGAATATTAGCAATAATTCTGCTGACAATATAAAATTAGGGAATATTGTGTATATATCATGATAAAGTTGAGGTAATAAAGAGAGTAAACCAAAGTCACTCTGCTTTCTTATCTCACGAGTGGCGGCTGCTTTCAAACACTCCCGTGTGTTTTTGTGTTTGCGCTCTGTGAAGAGTCTCCCAGGTTTCCTCAACCTGTTTTTGCAGCGTTGAGCCAATCACAGACGTGTCAGAAGAGCTTAAAGGGACAGTTCACCCAAGAAAAGAAAATTACCCCATGATATACTCACCCTCGGCCGTCTGCCGGAAGCTCGTTATTTTACTTTATAAAGCTTTAAATATGGATATTTTTCTTACACAAACACATCGCTTCACTTCCGAAGGCCTTTATTAACCCCGGAGCACTTTTATCATGGATGGACGCGCTTTGATGGACTTCAAAATAGAAACGGCCATTCACTGCCATTATAAAGCTTGGAAGAGCCAGGACATTTTTTAAATATAACTCTGATTATATTCGTCTGAAAGAAGAATGTCATATACACCTAGAATGAGTTCTGGTGATTTATGGTGAGTAAATCATGGGATAATTTTCATTTTTGGGAGAACTATCCCTATAAGTTAGTCAGTGGTGCATCCACTCAAACGTTTTCATTCAGCACACTTGTGCTCTACAAGTGTAAACACAATGAATCTCATATTCAAATAGTGAAGTGTAGACAATTTCATTGATTAAAACGAGTGTGTTCTCTGAACTCTACAGCGACGGACAGTTTTAGTGATTATTGACGTCTCTTCAGCTAGAAAGAAGAAGTGTTACTGTGACCCAGACCCAGACCCACGGAGCACATGCAGAGCGATACCTCCGTCGAGACTGCGTGAGATGCGTTTGCTGGAGGTGCGCTGGAAGTAGGGCGCGGGCCGGTCGATGAGGGAACTGGCCTGTCGCGTCTGCGCCTGCGTCCGCCCGCTGTAGCGAAACTTCGAGCCCAGGGTCAGGAACTTGCTCTTGGTGGGGTTTTCAGGAGACATCAGCCTGCAAACAGAGCAGTGAACAACAGCGCTCAGACGACACACACTACACAGATGTCAAACCATTCGCTCTTTCTCTCCAAAACACACATTTGGGACGTGTGTGTGAGCATATATTGTCGGGATGGGCATTTTTGTTAATTTCTAGAAGATGAAAATATATATTTTAAAATATGAAATATTTTAAGACTGTTATACGGAGCCCCCCTAGTCCTACTTTGTCAAAAAAAATTATTATAAGTATCTCGTGGCCTCAAGATAGTAACTCGTGGCCTCAAGATAGTAACTCGTGGCCTCAAG
The DNA here is from genome assembly GCA_029959095.1 of Rhinichthys osculus. NCBI lineage: Eukaryota > Metazoa > Chordata > Actinopteri > Cypriniformes > Leuciscidae > Rhinichthys > Rhinichthys osculus. The sequence continues at coordinate 39,178,134 of JARWKJ010000012.1, forward strand.
ATAGTAACTTGTGGCCTCAAGATAGTAACTCGTGGCCTCAAGATAGAAACTCGTGGCCTCAAGATAGTATCTCGTGGCCTCAAGATAGTATCTCGTGGCCTCAAGATAGTAACTCGTGGCCTCAAGATAGCATCTCGTGGCCTCAAGATAGTATCTCGTGGCCTCAAGATAGCATCTCGTGGCCTCAAGATAGTATCTCGTGGCCTCAAGATAGTAACTCGTGGCCTCAAGATAGTAACTCGTGGCCTCAAGATAGTAACTCGTGGCCTCAAGATAGTAACTCGTGGCCTCAAGATAGTAACTCGTGGCCTCAAGATAGTAACTCGTGGCCTCAAGATAGTAACTCGTGGCCTCAAGATAGTATCTCGTGGCCTCAAGATAGTATCTCGTGGCCTCAAGATAGTAACTCGTGGCCTCAAGATAGTAACTCGTGGCCTCAAGATAGTAACTCGTGGCCTCAAGATAGTAACTCGTGGCCTCAAGATAGTAACTCGTGGCCTCAAGATAGTAACTCGTGGCCTCAGGATAGTAACTCGTGGCCTCAAGATAGTAACTCGTGGCCTCAAGATAGTAACTCGTGGCCTCAAGATAGTAACTCGTGGCCTCAAGATAGTAACTCGTGGCCTCAAGATAGTAACTCGTGGCCTCAAGATAGTAACTCGTGGCCTCAAGATAGTATCTCGTGGCCTCAAGATAGTAACTCGTGGCCTCAAGATAGTATCTCGTGGCCTCAAGATAGTATCTCGTGGCCTCAAGATAGTAACTCGTGGCCTCAAGATAGTAACTCGTGGCCTCAAGATAGTAACTCGTGGGCTCAAGATAGCAACTCGTGGCCTCAAGATAGTAACTCGTGGCCTCAAGATAGTATCTCGTGGCCTCAAGATAGTAACTCGTGGCCTCAAGATAGTATCTCGTGGCCTCAAGATAGTATCTCGTGGCCTCAAGATAGTAACTCGTGGCCTCAAGATAGTAACTCGTGGCCTCAAGATAGCAACTCGTGGCCTCAAGATAGCAACTCGTGGCCTCAAGATAGTATCTCGTGGCCTCCTATCTTGAGGCCACGAGTTACTTATCTTGAGGCCACGAGATAGTTATAATAAATTTTTTTTTGACAAAGTGGGACTAGGGGGGCTCCGTACTGTTACGATAATTAATGTTGACAAATAAAAATATGACATGAAAACATGTCTATGAAAACAAGAACGTATAAATAGAAAAAAATAACTGCTAGATTATGAACATCAATGTTATCGAAAAAGAACATCTAAAAGGAATATGACCGTCTAAAATAACCCAATCATAGTCAATAATGTCGGACATTGCATTTGAGCTGAAACTGATGAATGAACGGTCGGTAAACTGCTGGATTTTGCTAGCTGGTTATTAAACTCAACCAAACGCTTCTTATTTGAGATTAATCAGATATAGACAACGTAAAAGTAATCTTACAGCTCACGTCTGCACAAAAAGACACACATGAGCTTGACCGTGCTAGTCTGATGTTGTGACGCGCGCTGAAAAACTAAAGCACAAAGAATTTACTACATTCTATTACAATCATTTTCTCATTATAATGTTAGGCTATGATAGATTGGCGCTGCTGGATTTCATGCTCAAAGTGATTCACTGCAGTGCGCTTTTCAAATCCAGTTTCACTTTATTTCGCCGGTCTGAAGGCGTGCTGTCTAACGCTAACAAATCGGACCTCAGGAACCGACCCAAATCACCAATAACCAATCAGAAAATGAGTTTCCATGATCAATCGTCGCTGTCACGTACGAGTAATCACATCCCTAATCTATTGCTGACATTAAACCACAAAAACAAGGCATCTGATGCATGTTCTATGACAGCTGCTGGTAAAAACAGAAGGAAAGGAGGATAATCCACATCATGTGTTTCAAGAGTGTGATGGTGTGTGTGTGTCTGAGCCGAACGCAGAGGAGACACAAGCACGACTGCGCCTCTCAGAGTTTGAACCCCAGCTCGAGGTCTTCAGCCGATCGCCCTCCTCTCTCTCCACCCTGATCGCTACGGTCCGATCCATTACGCATAAAAGGACATACATTTAAAAACTTTTCTTTTGGCATAATCAAAACCCTTCATGGTTTAATACAAGCGAGGAGGAAATTCTACTAAATCTAGACGAGGCAAATCTTGGATTATTGAGTGAATACACACGTGAGGGGAGAAGACGCACAAAACTTATTTTACGATACTGTATATTTATAATCTTGATAACTCCAGAAGTCCAGTCCCCTTCTCACACCTGAAGCCTCTCGACTCATCTAACCATACTTTAGCATGGGGTGATAAAGATGTGTGTGTTCACCTGAAGAAGGTGTGGTGTTCAACACACACTTTCCAAACTCTTTTAGCAGCCCGATGGTTGGGCAGCTTGAAGCCGACGGTGCTCTCGAACTGCTCCGCCTGAGAAATGACAACATCTGTTAGAGACACAATGATCATTCCCATCAATCTCAGACACACTGCTCAGTCGTACCTCTCCTGGCCTGATCTTGATGTAGAAGTTACTGCGTTTGTAGGAGATCTTGAGGATTTTGGGCCAAGCGAAGCGATTTATCCGCAGACGATCCTTATAGATTAGCAAACCGTTTGCACACACTCCCAACATGATGTCCACTCCCTCAGAGTCCTGAGAAAAGAGAAGACGACCGGTCTTTATCGGCATCCAAAAACATTTCATATCCACTTCCAGCACACTCATATTCAGGTACATAACAGTGTAACAGTAATAACTCAACCAGGAGAACTACAGGAAGTGTTTGCTGGAACTACATAGGCAGCCACTCTCAGCCCTGTACATCTCAATTCAATTCACCACATCTTTTATTCATTCACAGAACACTACAAATTCATGTTTACAGGTTTAAAGAACCATTCTGTAAAAGAAAAGGACGTTAACATCTGCGTTAAAGCCTTGGAAAAAGTCTTGATTTTGGCCACATACACACCGCACCTGAATACCTTTTAGTGCTTAATCCTGTTCTGTACACACACACTTCAGTCATTTACCGTACTGACCACCGCATTTAAAAGATTCTGCGCAGTGTGTGTACTGAACCGAACAATTAGTTGAGAGTACAATGAGAGACACTAGAGATGACAGACGAGAGATTCTAGTTCCTGTCTCTATGAAGCCCCTCCTTCTGCAAAGCACACTGTGCTCTGATTGGTCAGCTGGAGCAGTGTGTTGTGATTGGTCGAGTGCTTTGAGTGTGTTTGGTAAATGTCCGCCTCTTACCATAACCGCCAGTTTAACACACTACTAACTAACTCAACCAGGCCCCGCCCCTTTATTCTGCGCATTAATTATTATAATGAGGAATATTGTGACGTGTTTGTTCCCGGAAGAAACTCAAGACTACAATGGAGGCGTTTCAGGAGTTCAGAAACACTGACACTGATATAGAGAAGAACTCTCAATGCTCAAACAGCAACATCACTATAGATGAACATAGAGAAAAGCAGAATAGGTGCTCTTTAACATATTTTTAGACATAAACTGAATATGTATTTCAAAATGTTTTCCGTCACAATCACATATAACCATTCATGTCCTTTTTAGTTTATTTATTTGCATGTGTTGTGCCCTGAAAGCTGGTTTGGTGTGTTTTAAAGGAATGTTCTGGTTAATCATTAGTAGTTCTGTTAATAATGTCCATTAACTTATGAAAATAATTTGGTTTCGTCCCTCAGTTTTACAGTAATTCTTTACAATGGTATAAGTATAAGTAAAGCAGGTCAGCGCTCCTGAGAGTTTCACAGAGGAAAAGGGAAGCTGGTATTCTTTTGTTAAAGCACACAAACTCAGTTCCCGAGTCAGTTTATCCTTGTGATTATCATATGAACGTTACCAGCACATGTTGGAAGGTTGGATGTAAGTTTGCACACATAAGGTTAGCAAGTTTACTTTAATTGTAACTGTACATGCAGCTCAACTTAAACCAAGAACATTCCTTTATGATAAAACTTCAAAAAAGGTGGTTTTATAATCTTTCTGAACACAAACATGGTTAATAATACAAAGATTGAAACAATGCACACACACACATATATATAATAACTATGGATAATTTCACACTCAGACTCTTTCAATGTCTTAATGCAATTAGAAAGCGCATCCATCACATGTTTCCCTCCGCCTCTCAAGCACTTATCTGAATGCGTTTAAATGGATCTTGATTGCCGGGGCTTTTGGGGCGTCGAGCACTGGTTACTGATCTGTCTGTTTTAACCGTAGAGCTCTGAGAGAAATCAATAGCGCTGATAAACAGATTGAACTCAGACTATCTGTCGCCACAAGAGGCTTTTAACAGATCTCTCACACATCAGCGCATCAGTACCCCGCAGAGGGGACACCAGCCGCTGGGCCTCGGGACACTCAGAGCGCCTTTCGGGACAGGCAAGCTCTCTGCAATAGTGTATTTCAGTTAACCTTTTTATTTGTATTGTTTTAGTGAACTATTTTAACCCTGACTGATACAGCACCATGTGTCAGTCCTTAAAGGTCATGCGATGAAGAAAACTGCACAACACAAGCTTCACCTTCAGTCTTCAGAGAGATAAAGACACAGTTTGGACTGCCATCGTTCCCACTGGGAAAAGTGCCGGAGAGCTGGTATTCCTGTGAGGGTTTAAAAATGGCAACGACATATTTTTCCCAGACTTGCGCATGCTCTCTCTTTTGCGTGCACACACACACACACACACACAATCTGAGTGTTTGTTCAGCTGGAGTCTTCCTCTGCTGCTCTTGTCGGGTCTAGAGGTCACAGGTCACAGATCTTACTGATAACCATAGCGCACTCAAATAAAATGGCTGATCCATGTAAGCGGCCGAATGTGTGATTAATGTGAAAGCAGATCATGCTGGAACTGGACTGCTATAGACTGTGAACTCATTCAACTTCATCAAAAACAGCAAAGGACTGAAAAATATAGTCTTCCTGAAAAAAGAATCTGCAAACAGCGCCCGATCCTGCTCCTAAAGGGCCACCGTCCTGCAGAGTTCAGCTCCAAACACAGTAAACACACCTGAACCAGCTAACCAAGCTCTATCGCACGCTAACTGTTCCTCGTGTTCACGTCTGTAACACATTTGCAGGGCATCTCAGTGATAAAGCTCATGCATCCGGATGGCGATTCATTGACGGTGGAGGAGCGAGTCCCACGAACCTGCTCACCTGGCATAAATAAAATGTCATGTGCTTGGAATAATACGAATAAATTATTTAATTCAACGGGAAAAATAATGCTCTAATTATCATTTAATAATTTAATTCTCATTTTTTAAAATAGGAAGCTAGACGCACGTGTGCTATATTCGAAAGGGTTCTTCTCATATTCTTGCATTTTATCTAAAAAGGATGTCATTTAAAAAATATGTCCATTAGTAGAAACAAGTAAATGCAGCCTCTTATTTACATGAGGTAAACATAAAGCTGCATGTTTGTACTTTAAATCTCGAGCATCGGTGCATAATAGCCTACATATTTAGCTTTTTTCTCTTTCTCTTGTGTTCGCTGAGGTGGAGCGCTGATGAAATATTGTTCTCGTAAAAATTTCCAAGCATTTCAGTAATAAAAAAAAGTACGTTTAAAATGCATTCAAATACCAGTTAAGCGCACCAGTTATCGTACGGTGCTCGGCAGTGGTCAAAAAGGATTTAAAGAGTGATTTTTTTATTGATCTCTTCTTGTAAACTCGGATATGTGGATTTGGGCGGTAATTAAATCCCCGCATGACCTTGGTGTTTGTCAAAAAACCGTAGGTAATTCGGCCGGGGATTTTTACGTGGGTGGTGGGAGAAAAACACTGATTTTATTGCCGTCCGATTCCAGAATGTCAGACTAAAGGCCCTTGCACACTGAGTCCGAAATTTCCGCATGTTAAAAAATACATACTTACCCACACAACTTTCGTCAGTCATAAAAAAAATCAGATCGGGTTCGATTTTCTGTGTTTTCCGCATCCGTTGCAAGCTGTTTGAATGGTGTTTTGACAATTCAGAGCCACCGAATCACGAATACGAAAAGGCGCATATGAAAATTTCGGACTCCGTGTGCAAGGGCCTAAACCCCTGTAAATGCTGAAAATACCTTACGACCCCATGAGAAACAATTAGCGTCCGAATAGGGCTTTCCTAGGCATGCTGGACGCTTCCAGACAGTCGGATCTGAACTCTGCAGGACCGGGAGAGAGCATCAGAACATGAGAGAGCATCATACATCTGGAGATCTTCTACCTTGGCGTGATGCAGGTCCACGCCGTACATGGACAGCTTCTTCGCATTTTCCAAAAACTGGGCATCTGCTTGGGCTGGAGTCATTCCCCTGAAAGAACAGGTGGAGACATCAGATATCTGTCATCAGCACAGAGCAGATTTACACCTGATAATCCTGTGATCATGACACACATCGGGCTTCGAGTCCACTGAGGACTCCAGTTTGAACACCTCAGACATGTTTTATTCAGTATATACATATGAATTGAAATTAGTTTATTTTGTATGCGATGATATAAGCGGTTAAGTGATATGGGATTCTGCAAATATATATTAAGAAAGTAAGAAGAAAGGCAATAAACAGGTTATTGTTCCAATACTAGTAAAATCTCTATATAAAGTGTGTTTAATAATGTTCTTATTCACTCCTTCCTGTGACGGTGACAGGGTGGAAGTAAATGCCAAACACAGTTTATTGTGTAACCGAAATACCAATAATATCCAGGAAAAAATGCAGACAATATTATTTAATTATAAAGAAGCCTGAAATACACAGGACTCTTATTTTGAAATCTCGATGCTTTACTACTGCTGGCTGCTCATTAAAACAGATGAGTAAGATCAAATACACACTCTTTCAATCATCTACAACATATTACAAATATAAACACCATGAAGAACTGTGGTCACAGTTCATCAACAGCAGATCATACACACTCGCTTGGCATAAATGCGGCATTCAGTGATTCTGACATGTCTGTAGAATCAGCAATCAATTCATTTAATTACATAATCATTTTGAAGTTTAATAATCACATTAAGCCATGCTCAAATTTAAGAGCTCTTAGAAATGATTAAAATTGTTATGCCGACCTTAAAGGGGACTTATGCAAAATTCACTTTTACATCGTTTTTAAGCATAATTAAGCATCCGCAGTGTGTACACAACCAGCCTATAGTGGTCAAACTCCAGCCACTCCGTTTGTTTTCCCCATAAATCAGAAACAGTGTCTCAAAATGAGCTGTTCAGGAATGCCATTGTGCCGTCACATGCAACAGGCCCCGCCCACGATGGGCCCTATTGGCTTAGCTCCTCCCCCGAGTGAGCCGTACACCATCCGCCATGTTTATGTGCTCGCTACAGCATCGAACAGCAGCTTTCAAGAAAGTAATGATGCAATTTTACAATATCTTGTAAAAAGGGGCATAACAGGTCCCCTTAAACCTGCTCGAACTGAGCGAGACATTGTAAAGAAGCTGCTGTCAGACCTGTGTGACTTGTGCAGCTCCACCACCTTCTCCTCCAGCTCCTTGGTCTGGTTTGGGGCGAACTGCAAGTCGGAGATGTAGTCCAGGCGATGCTCTTCCGGGTCGTAGTCGCCCAGCTCGGCCTGCAGGGAGTACGAGCCCAGCAGCGCGTGTGTGACGAACGAACACGGCAGACGTCCCGATGCAATGTCCTGCCTCAGCTGAAGGCATAACAGATACCTGGAGCGAGAAGACCACGCGTGCGTCACACTCCTCAAATATTGACCACAATTAACAAGCATGCAACTGGTGGGAGATTTCGTCTACCTGGTGATGTCCTCAGTCAGCTGGGACGGGTCAGGAGGGTAGAACTTCACACTGAACGCGAACTGCCACTGAGAGTCTAGTGCAAAACACACACACACAGAGAACAAGAGTCGATTAAAACAACATCACTTCCTCCAGTAGAGCGTCTCCGGCTTCAGTCCTTCCTGACAACTACTAAATATTATAATCACAAGTGTGTGTGTGTGTGTGTGTGTGAGAGAGAGAGTTTCTTTTCCCTTTGCACTTGGTTTTCAATAAGGGACACAGAAAAGCAAGCAGATGTGCCATAAAGCTATAGGCTGGAGGGATTGTGGGATACAGCAGCTGGTGGCGATTGTGAAGGAGTCTGTTCAGGTCATTAGCAAACCAACACCACTAGTGATGAAGATGTGAATCTTGAGGCGGCGTTAGATCAGTGGCTGCTGCTTCACATCGACTCGACTGGCATGCGCTCAGATATGGAGTTGCTTTTGTCCTTTGGTTTCTAGATGTCTCTGAATGCCAGTGGTTCATGCTTTTGGCGGCCAATAATTCACAGCATAAAACACACTGATGTCGACATACAACTACCTGTGTTTTACTGTACGCTGTGACCTGGTGGAGTTTTGTTGAGGGTTTTTGAGGATGAGGAGTTTGCCACAGAACCTGTTCATGTTGACATCCAAGCATGATCGGGGGAAATAAATCATAGGAGAAATGATGCGACACTACACAGATGAGAAGATGATCTGAATGATGTTACACAACTGCTGGATTGCTCATCATTAGTGATGCGACCTAAATCTATACATTCTGGGCACACGGGTCAAAACGCTTATTTAAATGAAACCATCTAGAGTAATTCTGTTCATGTTATTAATCTGGGTTATTACACCAACTTCCATCAACAAGTTTGACTTTATGAGAACACACAGAATCCAACAATGTTTGGAAAAATGACCACAGTATAGATAACACTCTAGTTTTAATGTAAAGGACATTACCTGTGAATCAAACAGGTGAAAAGTTTCTGTTTTTAGATCTAATGTAAAGGTTCCTATTTCCAGGCAATTGATAATGCCATTTCATAGAATTGATAACTTTTCTCTCATGAATCAGTCTGCAATGATTCATCCAGAGCTGGTTGGTTGGTGTCATGGCTGAACCGAATGCCCTCACTAACACACTGAACAGTGAATAAGGCAGCAATAGTGCAGAAGCAGGACGGCTGACGCTCTGCTGTGCCAGTGGAAGGAGGAAATGAGGTTAATATAATCCATAAGCAGACATAAAATAATAAATGCAAGAATGAGTGGAATGAACTCTCGGCCTGTACGCTGGCTCACTGATCATTCTGCTGTGGCTGACTCGGGGTCAGAGGTCAGGACGCAGCTAAACAAAGTCAACCTCATTCTTTCTGAGACTGCCTTTGGAAACGAGGACACAGCTGCCATTTTTATAGACGTGTCCTTCAGAAGGAGAGCCTCTCTCTCTCAAGCGTTTCCCTCTCTCTCTCCGTCCTGTTTTTCTATTTTCAGCTCTCCTCCAGACGCTCTACAGACTGAGTCATAAAAGCAGATAAGACATCTGATTCACCTGTGTGTGTGTGTCTCAGATAAACAGCACCTGACTGGATGTCAAACAATGGCTCAGTTTATAGTGTAAGAGGAAGTGTCCTGCACACACTCACCTTCAGTCCAGTGCTGTAAAAGCAGATTTGAACCCTATGAAGCTACAGTATTGGGTTTGACTTGAACGCTCTGTTTGAAGGGGCGTGTCTGTGTGAGACTTCAGTGTAAACACCCACTGCTGTGATTGGCAGACATCTTTGCATATGAAATAAGTATAGCTATAAGTAATAAGTAAGCTTGCAAGGTTAACCAATCGTGAAAAATGTTGATTATATTTAGATCTACTCCCGTGGCATGAAATGTTGCAATGATGAGCTTGTAGCCAATGACAGACATGACTGTAGAGCGCATGAATGCAGTGATCTCATCATCGCGGCTCGATTTCTGCACGCTCACACATACGCTCATCAACTAAGAAGAGATTCATTGTGCAGTGTAGACCGCGTCATTGATTATAACAGGAGTTTTGGCGAGAGCCCAGAGCTCAGTCACTGATAAACTCACACTGTTTGATTAAAAAAGGAGCGTTCTTTGATCGCTGTCTGTATATAATTTAATCACTATTTAAATAATTTATTATTAAATTTCGTTATTATATTCATGTATTTTCATGCTACTAAGAGAAACAATGTGAAGTTGATTGTTTAGTCACTGACTTGATTTACTGACGGATAAACAGCAATAAATGATTTTGAGACGCAGAATGTATGAATCATTCCATATCAAATCACTGGTCACAGATCAGGCATTAGAACTAACATGGCTACTTACATGTGGCGTTGCTGTCGCCTGTTTGCAAAGCCTGCACCGGAATTACAACTGATTTACCAAAGAATCCACAGTGAAATGCAAACAAATAAGCACTTTCTTAGAGTTAGGATCCTCTGGGAAGGCGGGGCTAAAGACATGATGATGCAGAAGTAGGCGTTTATCCAATTCGGCAGAGGCGTTTTTTCATCGCACTATGACGTCATAATGTGACAAAATCCAAAAAGGAGTCATTTTCAGAGCTTGGTTTCAATGAAAGACGTTTTTGGACTAACGAGGAAGTTTTGAGTTCTGAAACTTACCAGATGTTTTCATAGGACAATGACCTCTTAGATTAAATTAGATTTTCCAATTCGTGGCCCCTTTAAAACTACAGCGCTTTGATCACAAAACTAATTTAAATATCATCTAAGACATATTATTGGCTGATACTGATATTTAAGTATCTGCTATAAAGATCTTATTTGCTCTTTATCTTGTCCATATGAATATCACAGGGTTTCTACAGGTATCTTCAAATTAAATTTAATGCCTTTTTAATGCCATTTTAAAATGTTTTAATGCCATATACGACCCATGACTAACCATATATATATATATATATATATATATATATATATATATATATATATATATATATATATATATATATATAAAACGTTTTTTTTTTCTGGAACACATAGATGTAAGGACGGGTCGCATGAATGGTGGTGTTTCATTAGTAATATTATTATTAGTGTTTTTTTTTTTTGTTGTTATTAATAATTGCTCACACTTGCAATAGAGAAGATTTGACACATGGCACTGACAATTCAACCAAATACAAAGTATTTATTCTCTTCCTCTTCTACCTGCACCGTCTTCTCCTCTAATGGGCCCTTTTCGCCACCTTCTCTGGACTGGCATCCTCTAACCTGGCCTTTTTAGGGGGCTTTCCTCTCAGGGCGAATGAGAGGATGCTTAATTGCTTTTTACCTGACATCTTTGAAAGACAGATGCAATGATTAATGCATCCATGGCCCGGATATAATTATAAAACATGACATGATTTTAAAAGTGACCTATAACATCGACTATGCAATACACTTTAATTTATTTAGTGCTTATAAAATGATTAAGCCTATTTGGAGAGAGAGATGTTTATAATTTGACAATATGTCAGTCATTTTGTGATAACGAAAATATGACTAGGCCTAGAGTACTTGTTCTGAGATAGTGTTGTCAGTGAACAGGCTGTAAAACACTTTTCTAAGTTACAGACACTCATTAAAAACTCATGCTAATTATCTGGGAAACGTTTCTCTAGCAGCAATCAAGTTGCCATTGTTTGTGTCAAACAAGTTGTGAATTTTTTGTAACATTAAAACAGGAGATCATGACTTATCTTGAATCTTACCCAGATACAATAGTGCTATTTTCTAATTGGCTAATGTGTAGACCCTTCCTTTTTTTTTGATTGGCTGATAAGTGGCAGGCTCGACTAGTAAGAACTGCATGGGAGACGCGCTTGATTCCTGCCGGTTCCACATTTGGGGCGCTGCAGCATATTCAATATATTATAAATAGTTTTTCAGCGTGAGAAATACAATGTGTGGCGGGAGTGCGTGACAAAAGACCGAAATGAGTGACTGTCATGCTCAGTGCGTGACACTTGAGAGCCCTGCGTCAAAGAGTATAGAAGAACAATATACGGTCTTTGCCTGCGTTCTGTTGTTGTGGCTCGTGCACAACACTCCGTTGCGGAGAGACTCTCTTTACTCGCTACTAGCAACATATATTAAATATCATTAAACGACAAATTAAACACAATGTACTATTTAAATCTAATGACGATTTGTGGCCGTCACACTGCATATGGGGTTTTACGGCGCTGATTCCCATTGTCCACAACTTTAAATGCTTTTTTTACAAACGCCGCAAAATCCTTCATCATTTTTACCACTAACGGGCTGCAACCATGTCTTAAAAGTTTTGTTTTCCAGCCACTTTGGCTGGAATTTGCACTCTCATTTTTCCAAGGTTAAGACCTGTCCACCGCTGTACAACAGACCCGCGTCTCCTCCGCATCACGGCACTTTTGCTCCGGCCAGAAGCAATTACCAAACTGGTTCCGCGTATTTATCACACAAACGTACATATTTTGCGATAGCAAATACAAATTATTAATTATGGAGGAGGCTATATTCAAATAAATTTATATAAAATTCTCTTCAAAACTATAAAAAAATTTAATGCCTGTAAGAATCAAATTTAATGCTTTTTAATGCCTTTTAAGGCCTTAATTTTCGCAAAATCCATTTAAGGACTTTTAATGCTTTTTAATGCCCCGCGGAAACCCTGATATCAGTATCTGCAGCAAATTGCATATTTGTGCTCAGTTTGGGCTTTTGAATTAAATGTAGGTGTTTTTGGCTCCATATTCTAACTATATAAGACTATATGAAGCCACAAAAGCCTGATTTATCAAATGATACTTAAAAAACATATGCAAACTTTGATTACAATGATTAGATATGTCAGGCTCTACAGGGTTAAAAGCTTTAAGGCAGCACAGCTCAACCGAAGTGTGATTGATCCCTTTAAGGACAGCGGTTTGAACAGACCTCTGCATGTGCAGCATGTCTTTCTGAACACAAACCAAATCAGTCAGCTGACAGAACGCATAAGTACTGTGTTTCTGAACGCGGTGTGAATGAGGAATCCTCTCTCGCATCATTCCAGCGCTCTGATAATTACAGCTGTTGAATCTGCAGATGTGTGAGAGGACGACGGAGCCAGAGACTGAATCACACAAACCCACCCAGACCAAACCCCCATCATCTGCCTGACTGATCACATGCAGGAAAGAGAAGGAGACGGCACGTACTGCGGATCTGCCGCTTGATTTCCTTGGTAGGGTCCAGCCAGCACTGCAACAGAACAACACAGAGTCAATAAAGCAGTTGCACTGTATGATCAAGATTTGAACAAAATAAGCCATTCTGTGACTGTGAGCTCATTCTCTGCAGAAACGGACAGTGTTTGTCTTTAGCGAGTCCACGATCTGACATCTGGGTCCCTGAAGTAAGCCGAGTGAAAGTTCACCATTGCACCTGATCTTGACAGTGGACTCCTCTGTCTACTTTGTGACGGCATCTCAACCCATTTTTTCCTTCTTTATCAACCACTGTAAATATTTGAATTATATCATTTAAAACTAGTATATTTCTCTGATTAATTTTGACAGCTTCATTATTATATAATAGATTACATCACATTACATTTCCACTGCAAGTGCACACGTGACTTTGTATGGGAAGCCTGTGTTAACAGCTTTAAAAGATCTTGGTTAATGAATCTCTTTGCTATTTGCATAGATCTAGCTGAACTAGGGTCCTATGATTTCAGTCATGGAGAAAACAGGCGGAATCATGAAAACCAGTCATAAAATGGAAATTGAGCCAACCGTGTAATATCATCAATATTAAAGTGACTCAAAGACATCCGTCTAAAACATAAGCTCTCCATTACTGGCTCAATCAGGTGCACTGAGAGACTAATGACTGAACAGGCCTAGAAAACAACATGCCAGACCAATCCCATGATGCACCTCACAAGAACACATGTATACTAATGCTTCATCCCCAATGGCAGTTAAAGGACTGCTACTGACCACAGCTAATCAATACCAGTGTTTGTTCAGTATCAGTGCTTTGGATTCGTGCTGAATGAGAGAGGCACATGAGGCTATTCATTTAAAACTAGAAAAACCCTGTAGGACAGATAGCTTTTTATTTTTCTATTTAACACAGTTTGCGCTTGTTAGACTTGGAAAGGCATGTTCTTAGTGTAGTGTTTCACACACCATTCATTTATTTTCGCTTAGTCTGGCAACACATCATCAAATATAGCCTAGATGTCTTGCTCCTGCGGAAGATGAAATGTGTCAGCTGCTTTTGCTAATGTTTTATTTAACATCTAACCACCACACCACCGGCAGTAATTTGTCCGTTACACCGCGGTGGTAAAAACGGCCACTGCCACGACCCTAGTGCCAATGTGACCTCACAGGATAGACAGTTTAAATCTGTCTCTGTTCCTCATAAAGCATCACAGGAACACAGAGCTCGAGTCACATGGACTGCTGTCCCCAAACTGTTAAGGTGTGTTTTGTTTGGTCCATGTCTTGTGTGTGAACTCACCCTCTGCTCAGCGTTGTCTTTAAAGCTCAGGCCGAAGTAATCCTTCTCTATCAGATTCAGGTGTTCGCAGACTTCAAAAAACAGGTACTGGCCTTTCGCCCGTTTCTGAAAACACAAAGAAAGATGAGTGGAATATTTGGACATTATTTATAGACAATGTTGTGGTGCTCATCCAAGTCGCTTCATTAGCTGTAGAACCATTAATCGTGAAGGAACAGTTCACCCTTCTGTCAATAATCACTCGCCTTCACGTCGGTCCAAACCTGTAGGATTTTCTTCTGTGATATTTTGGGAAATGTCTCAAGTTTTAGAGCATAAAGAATCTGAAACAATTTCACAGAAAACAAAAGGCAATGAGGTTTGGAACAACATGATGGTGAGCAGAAGAGTCGGCACTTGAAGTATTCCCGTAAATGCCAGCGCTGGCGCTGTAATGAGTCTGAATGGAGACTGTGTGGAGTCTGAAGCGCCGGCTCATAATGGGCCTGTTTGAGCCGTTCCTCACATTCTGTCGATTCATCTCGATAGCGTGAGTGTTGGTGTGACTCCTGAGGAATGAGAGGCCTGGTTGCAGCTCAACAGTCCCTCTCTCCTCTCCAGACACCAGGAGCGTCCAGCATTAGTCATTGAGGAAGATCTGCATTCTTCAATCTGCTCGGGCTTCAGCCCACCCATACGCCAAACTGCTCATGCATTCTCTAATCCATCAGTCAAGGTTTCTTCCAACAAAAAACTGTTAAAAGCAGCTGCGTCCATGCCAAATACAACAGTGTTACGGCAAAGAGGAACGATATCGTTTGAGTCACTTTCAGAACCTTTTTTTCCAGCTGATGAACAATAAAAACATTAAAGCAAGATGGATTCTGATTTGCTGATTGTCAAAGAGCTCGAGCATTTAAAGCGGCAGAGGACAAAACTGCAGCTCGCTTTTAATAAACAGAACAATATTGTGTTGGAGTGGACGCTAATATAGTTCCTGTTCTTGGTGCGAACAGAACATTTTAAAGGTCCCCTGACATGGGGTTATTTTATTATTTTATAATGTTTCCTGGGTTGCCCTTATAATGTTAGTGTGTTTTTTTAGATCAAAAATAGTCATAATTTAGAAATAAAAGGCAATTTTCCTAGCCTGATTTTAGCCTCTGATTTGAACGCTCTGTTTGAAGGGGCGTGTCTGCTGTGGGATTCAGTGTAACCGTGGCCACTGCTGTGATTGGCTGTGGGATTCAGTGTAACCGCGGCCACTGCTGTGATTGGCTGACATGCTTGCATATGAAATAGCTATGTATTACATGTGAAACTCTCTCGAATACTTTTACTACTGCTATTATACGTTTTTACTATTACAGCTATCGAGATTAACGAATCGTGAGAAGTTTTTAAAGTATTTAGATCTATTCCCATCACATAAAATGTTGCCGTGATGAGCATTGAGCAAATGACAGTGTGTTGATCGCGAGAATGAAGTTTCTGCACTCTCTCTGATGCTTTCACCAATGCAAACACGAGGATGTACATACACAGTAAGAGCTTCGTTGTGCAGTAACGTGCGACATTGATTTCATAACGAGTTGTCCAGATAAACTCAGAGTGTGTGAAAAATTATTCTTTGATCGCTTTCTGAATAATTTGTTCAGAATTGATATAAGATTATTTTCATCCTACTAAAAAAAAACGATGTGAAGCTGATATTTTAGTCACTGGCTTGACTTACTGATGCATAAACAGTATTGAACGATTTTGAGAGAAAGATTAACTTACCTGTCTGAACTTGAAGAATTTGGCTACACATCAGAAATTGTTGTTTGGTAGCTCGATCGATTTATTTTCAGACGTTCATCGAGTTGAGGAAACAGTCGTCGGTGAAATGTTTGGACCATACAAAACTTTGGGAAGTTGTGTCGGCGCATTTCCAGAGAAAATAAAATTAACCCATCGTTTCTTCAGAGGCTCGGATGAAGGAACTAAATACTTTTGTGTTCATTTGTACATCCGAACACTGATCAACTGCCACGCTTCGCTCGTTTGCAAGCCATGATATCTCTCGAGGAAAAACTCAAATCTCAAAGCTATTTCTCTAGGAAAAAACGAACTAAAATCGCGCCGGCGCGTTCGTACTTCCTGTTCCTAGCTTGTTTTCTCATGGGCGAGGCAAATTCCCCGGACGGGCAAAGCAGAGAAAGGGGAGGTAACCTTTCCTCGTTATGACGTCATAATGAGGAGATTCAAGATCAGCGCGTCTGAGCTGCAGAGAAGAGGAAAATAGCCAAAGCTCGGTTTACACCGATTGAAAATTCTAGACACGAGGGGACCAAATACAGGCTAGGGGAACTAATATTATGTTAAAAAACCTCAGAAAGTGAAAATTTCATGTCAGGGGACCTTTAACGCATTGTGTGTGAAAACCAGGATGGGAATGAGAATTTTGGGAGAAAATTAGAAATTCTTACTGCAAGGGAATTATTTGTGTAATATGTTCATTAATCAGGATAGTAGACCACAAGAGAGCAGTATGGGTTGTCTTATACATATTTTTAGAGCAGAAAAGAAAAAGAAAATATTGCGGAGGAACAAAAGACAGCTAGCGTACTTAAAAGAGCTCGTCACAGATGTTCTCGTGAAACCAACAACACGTTACTTTATTTTCCCCATGGATAAAATGGAGCATGACGGAAAACGTACAGCTCATTCAGTCAAACTGATTTATAATGCAACCTATCATTTGAAATGATTCGTTTCAGTACTTTTGAAAACAGTTTGGGAAGTTTCCCAAACCAGAGGCTCCAACAATAATTTGACTGAAACGCAGTAAATTGTTCGAAATAAGGTGGATATGACCATGTCAATTAAACTGACTGCGTGCGTGTGCTACTGTACCTTTAAGACTTGGACTGTATTCTTAAAAGATGATATGACTGTTGAGATTGTTGTAATATCATAAACATGATAAATGTCCTTGTTTTTCAGTTCGGTCTCAGTAAATGGTCTGGATGGATTGGAGAGGAAGTGTTGAGTTGTGAATGGTACTCAAAAGTGTATTACAAAAGAGCAGGGAAGTTTTGTCCCATTTCTACAGTATAAGTCTAAGTGACGGTCATATACACTAGACAAAAACAAAAACCAAAAGAGTGCTTGTTTAAGATTTTAATGTTTCTTATTATGACATGACACAAAACCCCATAAGCTGCTGTTATGGATGCAATTACACCGACTAATCCGTTCTGAGCGTTCACTCGCACCAGATTTACTGATGAGTGATCAGATGTTACGCTCCGTAAACTCGACACACACACAAAGATGCTGCTAATGGATTTCAGTTTCCAGTGGATCAATACTGGACAACAGCAGGCCTGCATTAGTGAAAAGTGCATTAGGGGAAGGACAAGTGCAAACAAACACCGACTCTGCACAGCTGTCTGATGATTATGTGTTAATGGCTGAAGAAAGCACAGGTGGAGACATGTTCTCATGGTGTCGGCACAACAAACCAGAGAGATTTACAGCTACTGGTGAATCTATGAGCCATCAACTTTGCAGCTCAAAACAACACATGAATGTCAGCTGATCTAGAGCAGGTCACAGATCTACAGCTAGAGTAGAGGAAGCAATGATTTCCCCACTGCGGTCAGGCATCAAAGAGAGACAACTACGAGGAAAAAGACACACGGAGGAATGGAAAGATAAAGAGCAGGAGGTGCTCTATGTTAGAGCACAACACACTCCTGATGAGAGTTTAAAACTCAACTTTCACGCAGTCCGACACACACCTGCAGCACATGCACAGATAGTCAGAAACCGTTCTCTTTCATGGCATGAAGAGTCAAATACACACAGGAAAATGTCCAATTCCCTTCTGGAGTTCTCACATAAACACAGTTGGATGTAGCTTTAATTTATTGTATTTGTGACTCTGATTAACTCCAAATAAATCTCAGCTGTTCTTGTAAGTGCTTTCTGACATCTTGGTTGCTGCTACTACAAGAGCCTTGAGGTTACGAAGCATCAACAGGATCTCATTCAGTACGTTTAGATGAACAACAATATTCTGATACTATGCCGATAAAGACAATACTCTAAGAAACCACCATGTAAACAGGGATTTCTTATTACCTTCATCCGTCGAAAGTCATACTCGAAGTAAACAGATAGAATTGAGCCATGGAGTATTCATATTATAGTCGCATTATTGAAGTGCATTATGCACACCTTAAATCACACTAGTAAAGTCGTGTGGGACAGGACACACACACACACACACACACACACACACACACACACACACACACACACACACACACACACGGCAGTGGTCAACTGTTTGACAGCAAACCAGAGAGCATGGCTTCAGAGTTTGTTTCCGCCCTCGTCTATTTGCACGTAAGACCTTATGCGCCAGAGAAACAAGCGCGCGGCCATCTTCAGAATATTATCTGTATATCTCTATGGCATCGCTGTCCAGGAGTAAGTGGATTTTGAAGTGGATTTACCTAATGTAAAGTTAACGAAAGCTATCATGAGGATTGTAATGTTTAAAGCAGATGTCTTAAATGTCAATAGACCGGGAAGATTTTAAAACGAGCCGTTCATTCACAAATACGCAAGATCGCTGTGAAAACAGACCGGAAGACAAAAGACAACGAGCGCAGCGCTGAAAAGGGGCGGAGCTACATGAGGTCTTTAGCATGACAGACTTTTAACTGCACTTGAAGCTTTCGTAAAAATACAAATTAAAAGCCCAAAACCCTTATATGGTGCCATAACGAAGACGGACCGTATGTTGATACGGAGGGAATGGTGTCGTAATGACGTGTGCCATTCATCGATCTGTGTTCTATAACATGTAAAACGGGAACATGAAAGGAATACCCTGAAAGCAACTCATGTAAACCCCTCCATCAGAATATTGTCTTATTCAGAATAAGGTCAATAATTAGACCACTGCTGTCCATTTAAACAGTTATTGTTGAGGTGTCGCTCAGGTCAGGGCTACAAAAACACATCCAAGGCTTATACACTTGAGCTCAGGGAAGATGGTCATCAACAAGTGGAGAAAAGTATGGCACAACGATGACATCATCAAGAATAGGGTGTGCCTCCAAAAACTGGTCAGAGAGGCTGTCAAGACGCCGACAGCAACATTACAAGAGTTGCAGCTCTTTCTGACAACCATCTCCCATATTCTCCATCCGTCTCTGACCAAACACACGTCCAGGTCAGATCTCCAGAACCTAGAAAGCTGAACCAAGAAGACTTTCACCTTTCAGCATGACACTGATCCAAAGCACACGTCATAATCAACAAAACAACGGCTTCAGCTAAGAAAGATGAATGTTTTGAGTAGCCCTGACCAAAATCCTATAGAAAATCTGTGAAAGAGCTGAAGACAGCTGCGCACATTAGATGGCCTCGCAATTTCACAACTGCTAAGCATACACTCACCTAAAGGATTATTAGGAACACCATACTAATACTGTGTTTGACCCCCTTTCGCCTTCAGAACTGCCTTAATTCTACGTGGCATTGATTCAACAAGGTGCTGAAAGCATTCTTTAGAAATGTTGGCCCATATTGATAGGATAGCATCTTGCAGTTGATGGAGATTTGTGGGATGCACATCCAGGGCACGAAGCTCCCGTTCCACCACATCCCAAAGATGCTCTATTGGGTTGAGATCTGGTGACTGTGGGGGCCATTTTAGTACAGTGAACTCATTGTCATGTTCAAGAAACCACTTTGAAATGATTCGAGCTTTGTGACATGGTGCATTATCCTGCTAGAAGTAGCCATCAGAGGATGGGTACATGGTGGCCATAAAGGGATGGACATGGTCAGAAACAATGCTCAGGTAGGCCGTGGCATTTTAACGATGCCCAATTGGCACTAAGGGGCCTAAAGTGTGCCAAAAAAACATCCCCCCCACCATTACACCACCACCACCAGCCTGCACAGTGGTAACAAGGCATGATGGATCCATGTTCTCATTCTGTTTACGCCAAATTCTGACTCTACCATCTGAATGTCTCAACAGAAATCGAGACTCATCAGACCAGGCAACATTTTTCCAGTCTTCAACTGTCCAATTTTGGTGAGCTCTTGCAAATTGTAGCCTCTTTTTCCTATTTGTAGTGGAGATGAGTGGTACCCGGTGGGGTCTTCTACTGTTGTAGCCCATCCGCCTCAAGGTTGTGCGTGTTGTGGCTTCACAAATGCTTTGCTGCATACCTCGGTTGTAACGAGTGGTTATTTCAGTCAAAGTTGCTCTTCTATCAGCTTGAATCAGTCGGCCCATTCTCCTCTGACCTCTAGCATCAACAAGGCATTTTCGCCCACAGGACTGCCGCATACTGGATGTTTTTCCCTTTTCACACCATTCTTTGTAAACCCTAGAAATGGTTGTGTGTGAAAATCCCAGTAACTGAGCAGATTGTGAAATACTCAGACCGGCCCGTCTGGCACCAACAACCATGCCACGCTCAAAATTGCTTAAATCACCTTTCTTTCCCATTCTGACATTCAGTTTGGAGTTCAGGAGATCGTCTTGACCAGGACCACACCCCTAAATGCATTGAAGCAACTGCCATGTGATTGGTTGATTAGATAATTGCATGAATGAAAAATTAAACAGGTGTTCCAAATAATCCTTTAGGTGAGTGTATAAGATATTCTTACGCTTGTTTTATACAAATCTGTGCAGATTTCACGGATTTCTGAATGTTTTTACAATAATACTAAAAGGCCTTTTGCTTGCTGAACTACAGCATCATTCAGAAGACAGATGGACTGCAGTAGATTGTGTGGGATAAAAAGACTCGGTCTGTATGAAAGAAACGAATGGATCAGAGAGTAAATGAACGACAGTGAAAGCCTAAAAGAACATGATGAAAGAAAGAGCAACATGAATGAGAACAAAAGAAGGAGCTCCAACTGCAGCCTGAACAATAAGATGAATAATTGAGTTGTAAAGTCACAGAGAATCACTGATGGGATGTTTGAAGAGGGTTTATTCAGGATCGGCGATGTACAGGAGGAATCACAGAGCGTCATTGTGAAGGAGCGTCCGGAAGCATTAGCGTCAAGCACACACACACACACTCGTGGGAGCTCTGCTGTGGCCTCGTGTGTCCCTCAACCCTGATCAGGAGAGTCTCATGATGACCAGGACATTGAAGAGCACTCACACGCTCTCAAACATCCGGATTCGGCTTCACACGGCTGGATCTGTGCACTTACGGCATTAAAAACACAGCGCTTCTGTTATATAGGTCACTGCACTGATTGGCTGAAGGTGCGTGCGCTGTGATTGGCTCGTGTGGATCATCCATACGCTCTCGTCTCAGCCAGAGAGCAGAATTAATCCTGGCATGAGGACAGAAACACAAAGCAGAAGAGCAGTAAGGATGGACCGAAACACCGAACATCCATGAGGGGTCGTCCAGCAGTCATGAGCCCCTCTTTGTCCCCAAAAAGCGTCCCGTCTGGAATGCTTTGTTTGGAGCTTCGGCTTATGCGTACGGGCGACCCGGAGACAGTCGCGCTCATCTCTGAGCAAACATGCCACCGTCTCGTGCATGAACACACCAGGACAATGGCGCTTAGTGATGCCTCAGCACTTTCCGGTGACGGGACAAAGCCGAGCCTGTTGAAAGCTCACAGAGCGGCCAGTAATGAGACCCCAGAACATCATATCCCAACACTCACCTGCACTACTCCTATTCCAGCATCCGCAGATCACGCTCTGTGAAGTCAAAGGTTTTGATTTATGTGTGTGTGGGCTTGTGTGTTTTTTCAAGCATTGATCACTGTAGCCAATCACAGACATGCTGAGTTGAGTGTGTGAAAGCAATGACCGATCAGAGGCATTTAAGTTAGTCCGAATCCACTCAATACCACACAAAACAAAGCTTTTGTTCCCCAATGCTTGAGATTATAACCAACAAACTGTAAACACAATGTAATAAAGACCTTGTTTGTGCAGCTTCATCGATTATAACGGGAGATTTGGAAGAGCGAGCTTGCGCTGAACTGAAGTGATTGTAAAGAGAGTGCTCTTTGCTTGCTATCTGTATATGATCCATTCAAAATAATGAAAAGTCATATTTTCATGGTGCTACATACACAATGGAAAGCTTCAGGGTTGATAACCACCGATTGACTAACTTTTTTGCTCACCAGTCACTGTGGCTAGCGGTTTTTACAGTTACTAGCCACTCAACATTTTCACTGGCCACAATTTTGACATCGATGCCATGGGGAAAACTGGCATATAGATATTTTCAATAGTATCTCATAATTTGGCAGCGAGTATATTAGGCTGCTGTCACTTTAAGGGCTGGCGCACAGATCCATTATACTGTTTTATATAGCCAATATACTTGTCTTTATGTGAGTCTTTTAACACACAAATGTGTACTGGCCTACATTTACAAAATCAATGTATCTACAGTGCGTTGACGGTTAGTGTTCATTTAGTGTGTGTGTGTGTGTGTGTGGAACCCAGCAGCAGACGCAGACACTGGTGCTTTAACACTGACAGCAGGCCCCCAATTATCTGTCCTCCGACACACTTCACACACCCACCAAATCACTGCAGGGTCAGAGGTCATCATGCACTTAAATGCTCCTGTCAGCACAATGACTGATCCTATTACAGCTACTGAACACACACACACGCAAATCTATTATATTACATTATACTATATTCAGGGTTTAGAATTAAGTTTTTCAGTCACTGGCCAATTGGGCTACAACATTTTTAAGTTACCGGCCATTCAGAACTTCTACTAGGCAAACAAGAGAAGAAAAAAGATGATATATATGTATATATTTATTACAGGGCTCTGTGGAATACTTGATTCTGATTGGTCAATCGTGCCATCCAGCGATATGTTACTCCCAGATAACCACTGGTAAAAACAGAAGCACAGGCTAATCCGGGTCCCTGAAGTCAGCAGCGTTTTCTTGCTAGGAACAATTTTTTTTCCGTGGAAGTTTTGCATTTGGTGAGCTCATAAAATATTAAAACTCAATATCAATATTTTGTGTACAGTTATCAAATTGTGCCATCCAGCATCATGGACTCGCTCTCTCTTGATTCGTACAAACGCAGCTGCCGCTATTTTGTGACTATTGTTGTGTACACTGTTGGATTATAGGATATTAAACATTGAAATCAATATCTCTTATCTCCATAATTATTTATTGGCAAAATGCAGTGTAATAAGTGGTATGACTGTGTACCGTATCCCTTAAATGTCCGTCTAGTTTGAACTTTGCGTTTAAAGAGATAATACACTATTTCAACTCAGATCAATATTTTGTGTCTAATTATATACTTACGTGGCAAGTAGGCGTGTAATAAGAGGTATACTGTACATCCAGCCGTTTGTTCTCTCAGAATAACCCCCTTCAGGCTGATACAACCCCTCCACAGACCCCCTCTTCCAACGCTTCCCCTCGGGTCCTCATCCTGTCAGGGGGCTTATTCTGAGAGAACAACCGGCTGGATGTAAGTATCCCTTTCATTCATTTATATATATATATAATACAATTTGGATTTCATAAATTAATTTCTTATTCAAACAAAATCCTGTCATCCAGCCATCTCCTCCATTCCTCTTTCATCAAAAATATATTTTAGGTGGACAGATGATCAATACAGTACAAAGAACATCAAAAAAAGTAGGATGTTGGAAAATAGCAATGTCTTTTCTGTTAACCAAATGCTTTTTAATCTTCACTATTGCTTCAAAGCAAATGAACAAGCGTGCTGTTATTTGTTGCGTAGTGACGAATGTGTTCAAGTAAGCCACATATGAGCAGATTCTGCGCAATACGCTCTATTTAATATATCATGATCTCACGAGTTGAGTACTTGCTAAATCTGCGCAGATTTGACTTGCACAAACTTCCCCAGCAAAGTGAGCAAACATAATAAGTAATACCTAATTGGCTTGTGATTTGACAGCGTTTCCCGCTGGTGGGTACACTTTTACCCACATTTGGTGGGTGGCAGGTGTTCATTTCAAACCCTGGGTTATATATTATATTATATGAATGTCTAGTTCCTCCACTGAAGGGTTGTCATATATTTATAAGAAACATGTGTATGGGGCTGGTGGACACACACTATTTAAATGAGCTTCATTAACAACGCATGCTGCTCAGACTAGTGCACACACACACACACACACACACACACACACACACACACTGCTGACAGATACTGTTGCCATGGTGCCCATGAGGGAAGATGATGCGTGCATGTCAGATTTCACCGGCACTGCTGGAGATTATCAGAGTATAGACACAAATCCAGCGACACACTCATCTCCATACACACAACAGGATTATGGTCATCCTGAGTTATCATAAAATAAAGAAGAGTAAAACACAGGCAGACAGGACTAGAGCAGTACACTGAACGACCCCTCACCTACTGTCAACAGTGATGATGCCACACCAAAGACTTCACAAAACATCACGACAGACAGACAGACGGGTCTCACCTCCACCTCGCAGGAGAACTGGGTGCCGTCCAGTAGAGTCACGTGACACACCACCATCTTCATCTTCTTGTTGAGTCTGAGGGGCGACAGCACACTCGTCTCCTGCTGAATCACTTGCTCTTCCTCTTTCTTCTCCTCCTTGCGCTCCTTCACTTCCGATTCTGCCTCTTTCTCCTCCCTCACAGGCTGCGCACACACACACACACACAGAGTTAATACACACACACGCGAGCGCTCATGTTTTCCAGCCGAGCGGACGGCTGCTGGATGATGTCAGCGGGCGGATGCTGATGGTTTCTGCCAGAAGCATGTGGTTCAGTGTGACAGCGTCCACATCTGATCAGGATTAGAGTCCGATCACACACAGGTTTATCTGAGCCGATCTTCAGCTCCAACACCACGACTCTAGGTGCCAGGTACGGGCTGAAATTCTCACTTCCAGTTTGATACGTCACTTGGTATAGGTGCACATTACCTGTTAGCTTGCGTGTGGACAGGGGGTGAGGAGCTGGGACACTCACTTTCTGTTGACCGTTTTCATTTCATTCAGTTTTATTTCATTTCGCTTATTTTATCATCATCTTTCGGTTCTCTTCGATATAACAATAAACCACCTGGATTTGCAGTGGAAACGCGTCATCTTTCACTCCGTCTACTCAGCCTCCTAGCAGAAACTGGCCGTCACTACAACGACATCATGAAACGCCTGTTCCCAGCGTCGGGGAATGAGGAAGACACACAGATGAGCTGAAGCAGCAGTGTAATAAAGGCCGTGAGTTTAGACTGCTGGTGCGATACGTTCGATTAAACAATAATACTTATGACTTAATTCCTTCACTTGCCAGAGTTCAGCCAAACTGCAGGAGACGTTAAGTGTCTGTGAGCGCAGGTTTACAAACACTTCTTATAAATCAGCCATTGAGCGTACATCGGCTGTACACTCGTTATTGCAGTGAGGGCACTGTGGATCACTGCGCACTGCTTTACTCTTCAGACAGAGTACAGGGCACTGAGTCTCTTCACTGCTTTGAATTTATCAAACGAGCACTTCATGCCCATCATGATGATTAATGATTAAAGGATTATATTACAACACTGTAGATGAAAACGACAGGAATAAAAGTGGCCCGTGTGTGTGTGAGCAGCGCGTGTCTCTCACCTGTGTGTCAGCACTGCCGACTGACTTCTCCTCCTCTTTCTCGTTCTCCTCCAGCTGCACCTCCTCTGGCCTGCTCTCCTGCTTCTCCTCCTCTGTTTTCTCTGTGTTGGGGGCGGCTCCCGCTCCGTCCGGCTGGGCTTTCGGCTCGCTCTCCTCCTCCTCCTCCTTCAGGCTCAGGCTCTGGGGCTGCTCTGCGCTCTCGGAGGCTTGGTCTTGGCTCTGGGACTTCTGCCGTTTAAGCCATGGAGGCAGGAAGCGAGAGATGCCCTTCTCCTTCTTCTGTCCGCCGGTGGCAGGAGGGCTGCTGGGATCGGGAGACGAGGACTCCTCCTGCGGGCTCTCCGGCTCCGCGCTCCGGCTCTCCTGCGGGACCGACACAGTCAACACTGAAGAGTCAAATCAGTTCAGACACTAGTGTCATTATTTCTGCAGCTAGGGATGTAATGGTGAGGATATTTTCCCACTGGTTAATCGATGTGGGGGGGGGAGATCATGAATGCAGCTAGGGATGCAACGATACTGCTTTTTCAAAACCGATCTGATCCGATCCCATAAATTCTGAGTATCGTCCGATACCGGCGTAGATTTTTTTTTTTTAAATCAAGTAGAATTTCTATAACTTTCTGTGAGTTGAACTGATAATCACTCTTTTGTGTGTTAAACACAATCTACTTAATACAGACAACTTCATTATAAAGAAAAACAACAAATTCAAAAAATGTATGATCATAATCTATGACAAAAATGCTATTATAAACTAGATTAGTGGATAATTCAGCAGTAAAATTTAGTCTAGTAAAATCACAAGTGCACAATAATTGTATAAAATCTGAACATTTAGTGAAAAAAAAAAACATTTAGTGGGGAACAAATAAGAGACAATAAGTGTAACACTAAATTTGGTAAAACGTTACACATTGCTCTTTGCAATTAAGTCCAGCAAGATAAAGTTGTTTTATGCGAAACCATAGAGCTTTATCTACAGATCAAGTATAATAATAGTAACATTGAATCATCTTGGAGAGTTTCATCGTGTTGACTGCCGTACCCGAACGCCACGCGCTGTTTGATGCTGAATGGAGAATGACTGACAGCCGCAGCGGAGGGAAAAAAGTTCACGTGATCTTGAATTTAATGACTTAAATATTAATTTCTATCTCACATTACTATATATTGGCTTCAGAACACTTATAATAGAGTGCACGAAAACTTTATGGTGCTTTAGAATGTTTTTGTGCCTTTTGTGGGGCTTAACAATAACACAATAGTATAGGCCTACGCACAATATCGGATTTGGATCGGCCTCGTCTGACCGATTCCCGATCCGGCAAAAATGGCAGTTTCGGAGCCGATACTGAGTTTCGGATTGGTGCATCCCTAAATGCAGCCGTCCACATTTTAGTTTCACTTTCAAATTGGCGCCAAATCGGGGGCGGATTGCTTGAATTGCATTGAGTTCATTAGCCTATTACTCTTAATGAAAAACACAACAACAAAACAGTACGACAAATTCTCTTAAATAGGCGCTTTTACATTTCATTTTAACATCATATATTCCGCCATTATCTTGTCAGTCAGCTCGTCACTCTCGTGATAAATGAAATCTAACTCCTGTTGCTGATCTGTGACTCCCGTTCGGCTCACGATTTATGAACTAGACACGTTAAGTTTTTAATTGTAGTGTCTGTTCTCTAACTGAACTATATAGGGGTGTAACGGTTCACATAAATTCACGGTTCGGTTTGATACGATACACTTGTGTCACGGTTTGGTACGGTTTCGAAACAGCAAAAAGAAAGAAAAGCCAGAGAAATTTCTTTGATTTAATTTTTTTACATTTACATTTTACATGTATTCATTTAGCTGACGCTTTTATCCAAAGCGACTTACAATTGCTATATATATCAGAGGTCGCACGCCTCTGGAGCAACTAGGGGTTAAGTGTCTTGCTCAGGGACACATTGTTGTCTCGCAGTGGATTTGAACCCTCTCACACCAAAGGCATGTGTCTTATCCACTGCGCGCCATCACCCATTTTTAATTATATTTTTATTAAAACTAACATCATAAAGTATGATTTTTTTTTACTTTGAGCAATGATGGCGCTATACTTGACTTTTCTTAGGAGAATATAAAACAAAACAGCTCCTTGGACAAAATGAAATGTAAAGCCTCGTACACACCGGGACGAATATCGGCTCGCGTTATTCGTCAGCATTTTTCAACGAGTTTTTTGTGTTCACACCCAAGTGATTTTCGCTGACGATGAGCCGAGTGAACATGCAAATTCATTCCCTGGTATTAGATGGCGCTTAATGTGAAACAGAAATACCCCGGTCCACAAAGTGGCGCTGCGCAACTCCGCTTCTGACACTCGCTTGTCACTCAGAAGAAGAGAGCAAGTTTGTCGTGTTTGTCATATAGTTCTTTATTGTTGTTGGTGTCTCTTTATAAAGACACCAACAAGACCAGCAGCTCTACATTCATCTAGCCTCGCGTCTTCCTCGTCTTATTTCTTCCCGGCAGAGTGTAGACGCTGTATATCTTCTTCGCCATTACGTATGTGTGCTCGGCACCGTTTTGTGTTTGAGCGCCACCAAGTTGTGTTTTACTGTAACTTCAGAAGCTCCAGACACGTGAGCAAAAGCGCCAATCTCATTGGTCGCTGGATAGTTTTTGACGCGGCGCGTCAAACCAAAAAAACGAACCCGAGGCGTTTTTTAAAAAATGGCGCTTTTACGCGTGCCGTTTTTCGCGTCGGTGTGCACACTCACATTGGCGCCCTTTGTTTAGTCATGAGGCGTTAAACGTCGGCGAATATCGCACGCGAAATTCGTCCCGGTGTGAACAGGCCTTAATATTGTAGTAGTTATAAACAAAGGTTTATTTTAGTTCAGATTAACATTTGAGGGCAGCAATTGTATTCATAATGTCAAAATAACACCGTCGTAATGTTACTTGAGAGCATTATAGGCTACTATTCCTGCCACACTCCCATGGTTACAGTCAGTAGTGTCACTCCAGTAAACCCACGGTGAATGTTGCTGATCTGTGGATAGTTCATTCATGGCACAATGTTTCTTCCTGGTTTCCACATCAGCGCTGTTTGATCCGTTAATAACGGAGAAATATGAATGTTTCGCACTAGATCTCGCAGCGATGTTATTACTTCAGTGGCGAATTCAAATGTTTTCTTTACTGGATCTCGCTGTGTAGTGACAGTGCTGCTTGATTGAGATCAGCTCGCACTGCATTGGTCCAAACTGATAAACGGTCCGTCAACCACACAATAACGAGCAGCTCAGTTTCGTTACGCTTACATTACATTTGCCATTTGATGTTGGGCAATGTTGTGGTCACGCCAGCGTCTCTACATTATGAGCGCGCTTGCCACGCGCGACGCGCCTACATTTGAAATAACAAAATTTTGGTCAGCAGGAAAAATGGTCCAACGAACAGTTCAAAACGAATACGTGTATCGTTACTAGGGTTGCAAAGGGGCGGAACATTTCCGGTAAATTTCCATGGGAAGTTAAGCTGGGGAATTTTGGAAATATTCCATATTAGAAACTTTCCATGGGAATTATGGGGATTAATGGGAACTAACTGGGAATTCATTGTAATGTAATCGATCATTGTATCATATCCAAGCATAAATATAAACAAAAGTCATAAGAAAACATCCATGAAGTAGAACAGAACAAGTTTTAATTATTTTACTGAACAATCACTTGTTTCATGGAAGAACAAAAACAGGAATATTGGGTTAAATATAACTCATCCCCCAACCCCACTCACTCAAAAATGCACCCCAAACACAGCACCCATCTCATGTTACAGATCAAGATAACTTATAAAGGTTTTTTAAACTACAAAACAAACTCACTTACACATATTTGAGAATCAGAATAGAAGATAGTTTATGACATGGTAAGCAAGTTTGTTAATATTTAGAAATAAAAGCGATAAATCTGTCATACAGTGCTATTTTGGCTGTGATGAATCACGTGCCAAGCATGACGCGTCACCATGGAAACCAGGGGGGGGGGGGGGGGGGGGGACATCGTGATGTTGGCTAAACATCGTGATGTCTGTCAGCCGTCCATCGGCCCAACCCTACAGGGTTTCTGCAGGGTTTAGTCAGTCAAATTTAAGACCTTTTAAGACCTTTTTATGACCAATATGATTTAAATTTATGACCTACTCGAATTACGAAAAATAACTTCCTTTCAAAAGTCTTTTTTTTATTGACTTTCATTAAAAGTAATAAGTTTAATTATTTAAAGGTTCCATTTTCTTAAGAGTAACAAACTGAAGGCTCCCTTTTCCTAAGTATCAATAACACAGGAACAACACAACACTTATCACGATAATATATCAGTCAATATCGATAATTATGACGATAAATGTCAATTCTTTATTTCTTTGAACTTTGAAGGCTTTCTTAGTTTTAACTTTTAGTTTTACGGCTCTGTTATCACGTGGTGTTGCACACAACCCCACAAAATGCATATCATTTGATAGAAACCAGAGCGTTAATTGTGGTTTTAAACTACTCTTTATTGTCAAAACATATCATGACAAACACTTGCCAAACAGGTGAACATTTCACAAATCTGAGGTAGAACATTCAAACATTTGTATTTTTTCCTTAACAAAAATAATATCTTTATTTCAAAATTAATTTCTTAGTTTCTGCATGTGCTAATGGGGGATATTGTTTCAAGTCTTGAAACAGGTTTGTGTTGCCTGACTTTGATGGCACGTATCTTTATGAAATGTATGAAAAACAGTAGGCTATAGCCTAAATACATAAATACTGTAATTATATTCCATTAGTCCTTTAATACATTGTCTATATTAATAATATAATACAATTCAATATGTATCCCACATTTCATGGTGCAGTTAATATTACTAGGCTAACGTTACAGTAAAACCATGGTAAAGGATGTAAATGTGTAGATGGAAAAGCTTTCTGACTGTATAGTTGCGCACAGTGTTGCTCCTGTTCGTCAGCGCTGTTTTATCTGCCTTTAAACTGGTTTAAATCACTGAGACATTTGTGTTTTTCGCTGAATTCAAGTGCTTCTCACTGGATCTCGTGATCGAGACTGATCAAAGTTAACCATAGACAGTAAAAGAACGCGTCTGCTCTAGTGAGCTTGATCGCGCTACGCTGCCGTTTGGACTTTGAGCCGAGCGGATAAACGCTCCGTGAGGCGTGCGCGGTTCAAATGAGTTTCGTTCCGCTTTTGGCGCATAAACATGATCTAACATTTATCGAACTCTTGATATCGTTTTATAGAGAAAACATTATATCGCGATAATGAATGAATGAGCATATCAATTTAAGACGTGGCTAAATGTAATTTATGACCTTGTATGGAAAAACCGGACGTTTTTATGGCCTAAAATTCTTATTATTAAATTTAAGACGTTTTATGACTTTTTATGACCCCGCGGAAACCCTGACCCTAGTAAGAATACTAATGCAATGGCATGAACAGATACATATAGTAAGGCTAGCTGAACAACTGGAATGATCTTGAAAACATATTGCAGGAGGCAGAGAAAAACAGCCACATGAGGTAGCTAGCATCTGCCTTATGTGGTAAATAAAGTTATGCTAGCTTATTTAGCATCTAACTTATCAGCATTGCTACTAGATGAATACATTTGTATGTGATATTTGCAATTTAAACATTTAATAAATATATTTCCCCATAATATCATCAAAACTTACTTCACTTTGTTTAGTCCACAGGCTCAAATGCAGGGCTCCAGACTAACTTTTCCACTGGTTGCACTGGTGCTACCAACTTTCTCAGTTGGTCGCACCAGCATATGATTTGGTCGCACCTTTTTTTTTCTTTTTTTTTTTGCTACATGCCATGGGATTAATCAATGCATGCTGATGAATAGTGGTTTTAATGGACCAAGGCTAGCAAAGGCTTTCTGGGTTGCAGCAGAAATACCTGTAATATATTAATTATCATTGCCAAATTTCAGGATTTTCATGGATTTTGGACAGTAATTTTAATCTGTAATTTTAAGCATTTTACATTTGAATTATGTACAATCTATTTACATTTGAATCGTATTCTATCTATCTATCTATCTATCTATCTATCTATCTATCTATCTATATCTATCTATCTATCTATCTATCTATCTATCTATCTGTCTATCTGTCTATCTATCATCTTTCTATCTTTTAAAAATCATTAAACATTCAAATGTATGCATTACATTTTAAAAGATTAGAGTATTATAATAAACTGATACAGATTTTTCGTTATCAAAGTTTATAGTTGTAACAAAAAGCAGAAATCTCACACTCCTTCTGCATTTTATAATAATTTCCTTTTCCTCTGTCGAGCGATCATGAGAGTAATCGCTCGACTGAGGAAAATATAACCGCTGAAAAGACGTAGGAGGAAGGGGCTCTGTGTTTCGTGAGACCATTTTTATCATTTTTATATGTGAATTCGTAATTGGCGCGTTTCACCATCAGTGTGCAATGCGCGTGACGTCTACGTTCGTCAATAAATAAACTGCACGTGTCTTGCGGAAGAAGACTGTAGACGGAGCTACTTCTCTCCGTTAATGTCTATGGCGAGTCACGCAGGCACTGGGCTACTCCGCAGCCGAGACGACCCCGGGATAAAATAGTCCGAATATAAACATGTATTATAGGCGTACCGTAGTGATTCAGAATAAGTCAAAAACACGGTTTGGAAAATGGATTCATGATGTAGCCTACTCGTTCATTTTGAACATAAGTTACGGACTGCAGCAGCTGCTGATACAACGGCGTTCTGTTGCTCAAGCGTCCACTCGCACAAATGCGACCACATAACATTTTAACTCGCACATTCTCAAAAAATGGTCGCATATGCGACCAATTTGGTCGCAGTCTGGAACCCTGAAATGTGTGCCTTCAATAGTCTTGTGCTTTGGGCTTCTGTACATGTGATGGAGGCATGCACAGTGCCAGTAGGGGGTGTGGTCTCAATAGCCATGCAGTGAGCAGTGTTCTATGTGCATGTGATTGAGGAATGGCATGGATATTCATGTGTATTTGAATGACATCTGTTTGTTTTAGTCAAGATTATGTTAAAATATACTTTCCTCAACTATATTTAAGTTCCCTATGAAGAGCCAACCCTCAACTATTCCCACTTTATTCCCGTTTGTTCCCTTAAATTCCTGTTAATTCCCTTAAATTCCCATTAATTCCCATGGAAAGTTTCCATCCTTGAAAATTCCCGGAATTTTGCAACCCTAGTCGTTACACCCCTAGAACTATATGACTTTATTAAAAAAAAAACACCGGCAACACAGACTATCGTAGCAAGCCTACCGCATACAGTATTTGATCAGATCAGTGTGCTGTCGGATGCACTGAATGATCTCAACACTACCTCTGGTTGGGCGGCACTGGTCACAGGCTGGGCGTCGCTGTCGGCGGGTTTGTCGGGCTGGTCTGTTTGCACAGGGTCCGTCTGATGCTGAGCTTCAGGAACCTTCTCTGGTTCCTTCTTCACATCTGTCTCTGATCCCACCTCTGTCGTCATCACGCCCGGCACACTGACACACAAGAGTCAACAAGACAGAGGTTAAGAGTCATATCATGAGCGATCACATCTGCGATCAAGCAGACCCAACTGAACTGCAAACACGACTCGCTCCTGACGTCGCAGATGAAGATCAACACACAAGTGTCCACATTTACTCCATAACACCTCATAAGTGTCCATCATTTCTGATATGATATCACACCATTTAATTTAAAGACAATAAATAAATAATATATTGATTTATTAACATTTATAAAAAAAAAAATGCTATGCATGTTTTAAGTATGAATTCAATTGATAAGATTTTCTTTCAGTATTAAACCTTAATTAAACCATTAATTTGACAGAATCTAGAAAAAACATGGGTATATAAGATTCCTAGGATAAAAATCAAAATGGATTTCATAAGGCCCTAAAAATGTAATTTATGCAAACGGTTAAATTGTTTGCAATTTCATGATTTCAATTGGTTAAGGCATGCTGATAAGTAAAATGTTATGAAACAGATTTCCTATGCCCTTTATCTGCACTGAGGCACATTCAGATCTGAATGGAGGAGAGTTTTTGAAGGTGCAGCAGCTAAAAAACATGTTTATTGTTTCTGAGAGCAGACCTGGTTGTGAAAACTAATCAGCTTTACTCATATCTTTCATCATCATCATGGGAGGACGTCTTTTTCAGCACAGTGAGTCCGTGATAGACAGAGAATCACTGACTGAAGATTGAAAAGCATCAAAACGCTCTTTCATGTTATCAGAGCATCAGAACAAAGCCTGTATGAGTGAGTCATCAAACCCCACCATGAGCAAACACACACACACACACACACACAAGCTCAAAGCAGCGCTCATGCGACACTGGGACATACCAATCAGCTGAGAGCTTGATGACATCGGCAACAGTCAAATGAGTGAATAACTCCCATCATGCACATTTTACCAGGTTTAAATCCAGAATTAGCTCAAGACCAAATTGTTTTACTAGGAGCACAAGTAGAAATTTTTTTACCGGTCCAATCAGCGAACAGAGGGAGTGTCTGAGAACGATGATGTTGAGGTGCGCTAGTTTGAGTTGTAGACATACGTGACGACCAAACGTTAGCGATTGGTTATGGCAGATCCAGAGTGACTCTGGGCAGATCCAATAGTTTAAACTGCAACAGAGCACCGCCTACAAGGAAGTTACCCTTGTCAATGGAGCGAGGCCAGACTCTCTGTGCAAATGAAATGTATGAGAGTCTGGAAGGGCCAGGCTAGTCCGCCATCCCACTATAAACTATTTTTCTTAGGCTAGATAACTTATATTCACGTTTATGTGTTGATACTTGAGAGCCACCTTGAGGAGCCATGAAGTAACAACGCTGGGAGCAGGGAAATCTATATAGAGCGCCTTAATTAAAATATCGATATTTGACGCCAGAGTATCGATTCTTGTATTGCATGGAGAAGGACAACTAAAAATTGCCCAATGGATATTTTGTCCCGCCCCTAGTTATAAGCGACTCAAACTCGCAGTGTTTTCAGGTAGAGCAGCATTTACTACTGATCACAGAGCCGTACGTCACTGACAAGCTGCGCATTAAACATTTCATAATCGCGCTAAGCCAAATCTGTTTAAGTGTGATTTCATGTCACTTGCGATGAATCGTGCAGCCCTTAGCCCTGGTGACTGTAGAGCTTGATCAGGGTGGACCTCATGAATGCTATGGATGAAAACGCAGTCCTCAACAGTACAATCCACTGAACACATTGTACTTCAATCCCTCCCACCCTTGTTTTCATTCCTGTCCAAAAATGTATTAATTATGGCGCTACCCTGACTAAGATCTACTGCACACACACACACACGTTCCCTCAAGATCGCACCAGGGCCAGTCAAACATGCTGGGAGTTTCAGAGAGCACACAGCTGTTACAACACACACACCAGAGACGTCCAGCTGACCCGCGGCCAGGGGAAAACCACTGATGAAAGACAACAGCAAATATGCTGTGAGAAAGAGAAAGCATGCATGACATCATCATCACCATCATCACGTGTACATGAGCATCAGAGACACGGCCCTCTGGGTAACCGCGTCAATGGAAACGTGTAACAGACAAACACTACCTAGAGTTTGGGCTCAGGAAGACGTGTGTTCATTTGAAAGAAAAACACTTTTATTCAGCCTGATGCAGACTGAGTCTGTGTGTGTGTGTGTGTGTGTGTGTGTGTGTGTGTGTGCGCAAGTGTATTTGTGCGAGTGTATTTGTGTGTGTGCACAAGTGTATTTGTGTGTGAGTGTGAGTGTGTGTGTGTGTGTGTGTGCGTGTGTGTGAGAGAGTGTGTGTGTATTTGTGTGTGTGCGCAAGTGTATTTGTGTGTGTGTCCTAACACACTAATCCCCAAACTGCAATGCTTGCAGATAACAATCAACGCAAGCTGTCAAAACTAATCAGGATCCAGAGCTACACAACACCCGTGTGTATGTCAGTCTCCAACACACACCACACGTGAGTATGAGGCCGACGGGTTTGGCCACAATATATCTGAGTGTAATATAGGGGAGCAACAATATATCACATCACAATACAAAAATGCAACAATATGTGTACAGTATCATGGATAGTGACAATCTGTATTATATATACTTCACCCAAAGTGAAAATTACTGTGTGAGAGAAAAAAAAAATCAAGTTTTAGTGTCCTTACTACATTAAACTAGTATAACGTTAGATATAATGTATAATAATGCAGTGGGGGAATATGTGTCTGTCCTGATAATGCCAAACGTCTGATGTTAGCAGTAAAAGTGTCCTACATTATATTAAATATATCTAGTCAGTGACAGAGTGCAAGAAATAAGTGTTTTCATCTCCAGAATCATGGATATTGTTGTTCTGGTGTCTCTATTGTCCTGTGCTTTGTGTTTCAGCACTGAGTCCAAGCCTGTTCATTTACACACACTATGTAATACAAATCTAGCATTTTTAATCAACAACAGTACATTTTTGTTAACCTTTTATCATTTGTCTCGGAGTATCGCAGTAATATGGTATCGTGAGTTGGTGATGTGTATCGAATCGTGTCATGAGGGTCTCGCTACACCCCAAGAGCAATCACATAGCAGATCAAGTTGAGCATGTCAGACACAACACATGAAACACTGCAGCCTGATGTGTTCTGATGGTTATCTGTATCCGCTTTGAGTCAGGACTGCCCTAAACACCCCTCCATGGAACGACAACACATCCACAGCATCTCACCAGCGGTCTGACATCGAACTAGATCGGGCGTGCACAAACAACAAGCTGAATCAAACTAGCATTATTTCACATAAAAAGAAAACACTCATTCAGTTGTGCCTGTTTGATCACAGCAATGCACAAAACAAGTCCATTAAGTCCAAAGACTCGCACATGTACAGAAATACTAGTACAATATCATATTGTATGTCAGATTTTTCATTTACGACATACAGGGATGCAGAAGCAACAAAAGCACAGGGAAGAGACAGATGAAACATAAAACCAAATAAATACACGATTATAAGATAGGCTAAGTTTAAGTTCGTCAGGCAGGCTCAGGTATTTTCTATAAGCATATGTGTATCATATCTTTCCTTCAATCCCTCCCTATTCTAGCTTGATGCTACTCTCTAAGCAAAATCTGAAACTTGGTATTTTGAGCACTTGTGTTTATTTGCCTCTTCACAATGAATGTTTGCTGTATTCCTCATTTGTAAGTGGCAAAATGAATAAATGTAATGTATTTATATTATGGCAATGGTTCTTTAGCATCGCATATTATATTTCTGCATCATACTGCGATCATAATCCCCATCAGATCGCAAATAAGTTATTTCAAACACTCGCTGGTTTCTGAAAGAGCTGGAAATGGTTTAAAATGTCTTATATGTTGAAGTGATCTGGTAGGCTGGTGTATAAGATGGGAAATGAGCAGCGGTGTCGAGCGTCTCCTGACTCAGATCAACTCCTCGAGCCCCAGGGGACACACACACTTTGGATGTAGGTATTCAGTGGCCTGATCAAAGCCCGGACATGACAGAAGAAACAAGACTGGCCCTGACACGCACTAGCCCACTCGCTTTTGGCCCGACAGAGTGAGTGTGTGTGTGTGTGTGTGGCAGGTGTCCTGGATTTGCATCTATTGTGTGATAGCTTTATGAATGACATTTAAAGCACTGGATGCGGTGTGTGACTAAAGCTTTTAAAGCAAACATTTCCCATGATAAGCACACAAGACAACAGCGCTCTGCACCGTCTCCATGAGCAAACACACCATCAGAACGTTTGTTTGTGAGGGACAGCGCTGTGAAACTCATAAAAGGGAAAGCAAGATGAGGTCTGCACATGTCATGTTAGACAGCACTATCAAACAGAGACAGTAAAATACGCTGCGTCCCAAATCAACTACTCCTCGTCCTCTACTAGCCTATAGTGGGAGAAAACCATACGCCAACAGAGTCCCAATACAGTACTCAGAAAACAGCAGGTGAAAGTCCTCGGGTAACACACTGCTTCCACTGAGATCCTGGAGTGTGCATTTGATGGACACTTTACTATCCCACAAGGCCACAGGAGAGGATTTGTGATTGACAGTGAAACAACTGACGCTGGTAGGTCATGTGACAGTGACAACATGACGGATGAAGCATGTCCGAGTTTCATTCATACTTTTGAAATGCAACACTTGCCTAATAAGTTGCAAACCAAATGTAGTATCAACTATTTAGTAGGGATGGTCCGATCGATCGGCAGATTATCACGTTCTATGACTCGATCGGTGGATCTCATGAACCAATCACAATTCGATGATGTAAAACCATAAAAAGTTGCAACCGACACACTTGTAAACAGTGTACAGATTAGGTTTTTGAGACACGTTCTGCTTTGTAACGTCACAAAACACTAATAAACCATAGTTAATCGCACATTGTCGATGCAAATGAGCCCACACACACACACAACATAATGCGTAATTCTTGAGAAAATCCTCACGGAGGGACAGTGACATGCTGTTTGGCTAAAGCTATAGGACTTCCCGCAGTTCCCGGATCCGATGGCGTCGGGATCATGACGGTGTATTACCACGTCACTGCAAAAGTTACACCACTGGAAACGACTCGAGTGTGTGTGCGGGACTGCTGTTCACTGCTGAGCGCGCTTGGATTGGGCCGAGCGCTCAGATTGACACCGCACAGCTGAAACCGCGCTGGAAGATCAGCACTCAAACAGCATCTGATTATTTGTTACTTATTCTACTAATTATTAGGGGTGGGAAAAAAAATCGATATTGCAATATATTGTTTTGCTCTCTGTCGCAATAAATAATCGATACACTAACGCCCAATATCGATATTTTATTACAACACAAAATTATTAATTTACCCGTTGTCAGTGTCACTGTCACTACCCAATATCTACCATTCTGTTTGCGGGGGGCGCTGTTCGAGTAAATAGGGGTAAAGTGGCGCAAACAGCGGCTGGTGAAGAACACAAGTTAACTAACAACAACAGAGAGAAGCGAGAAGAATGGCGGAAAACAATAAAAAACGAATCAAAGACCCACCCGCTAGTTTCCACTCTAATGTGTGGAGACACTTCGGGTTTTACGAGCAGAGAGAGCGCAACGGCCGCGCGCGCGCACTCTCACGTCTTCAAACAACACGAGCGCTGTCTTGCTCTCTCCCTCGCGCATATTAATCAAAATCAATTGATGCGATAGTAAAAGGTCGGAAGACCGTAGTTTCACGTGGAGCATTTGGAGATTTTTAGAGATTAGAGACTCGCCTAAACTCAATGAACAACATCTCAACACTAAATTATAAAGGCCTGTCTCATATAGACGCCTGTCTCAAATACAAGCCGGTGCAGTTCGACG
This sequence comes from Rhinichthys osculus, assembly GCA_029959095.1. Lineage (NCBI taxonomy): Eukaryota > Metazoa > Chordata > Actinopteri > Cypriniformes > Leuciscidae > Rhinichthys > Rhinichthys osculus. Next base: position 39,217,644 of record JARWKJ010000012.1, read on the forward strand.
ATTTGGGAAAATAAAAACCCGGGAAGTTTTACGGTATATTAATTCTCAATATGTACACATGCATTGTTAATCTTTCTTTTCAGTCACATATATCGTGATATATCGTTGATGAAATTTCTTCCAATATATTGAATATCGTAGATATCGCGAATCGTGATATTATAATATCGTGGACCACATATCGCCACAGAATTGAATCGTGAGGTACCTGTATCGTCCCACCCCTACTAATTATAAATATTTGTATGCTTTGTGACATTTACACATGTAAGAAATTCATTAATGCCTGGCTCACACTACTGGAGTTTTAGGCCGATTTATGCCCGATTTTCCCCTCACGAGAATCGGAGAAAAACATCTTGTTGATTACCTCGATCATTACGATGTTCGGCGCAGATTATCTGGTAATGTGAGGCTTTCACAGATCGAATCTTGTGCTCTCACACAAATCGGGCTCGCCGCGATCATAATCAAACATGTTTGATATTTATCAGGATGAGCAATATGATTACCGGTACGTCAGTACTGTCTAGCCAATAAGAAACAAGTAGGGCTGTCGCGGTGAGGGAATTTCCGTTGTAATTTTGAGGGACTCAACAGCGCGTGCTGCGTGAGATCACGTGAGGCGCTTCCTCTGGCACAATAATCTTAATAACATTAAAACTCCTGTAGTGTGAGCCAGGCTTAAGTATAGTATGCCACTCAGACATGATGAAATCCTTAAAAATTAGGGGTGTAAATCGGACAGTTCATCACGATACGATCTGATATAGATTTTCTCAGCCAGCGATACGATATTTGCAGATACTAGGGGTGTAACGATACACAAAACTGACGGTTCGGTTCGTCCCACGGTTTTGAGGTCTCGGTTCGGTTAATTTCGGTGGGGTGGGGGGGTTTAGAAAGCTAAAATTGCTTTTATTTTTTATTAAACAGTGCTTTAATGAACAAATTGTGTCCTTGTCTTTAAATTAATTCAATTACAAGTAAACGTTTCTCAAGGATAACAAAATTATCTGCTAATGCTGTAAACTACAGCCCTTACTTGCACATTACTATAACATTAAAGCTTAACCTAGACTTTTAGCCTAAATGATATAATAATAATCAACACTCAAATAACAAATTGTATGAAAACATGTAAACTGCACATAAGGCAATTTTTGTATTAACATGTTTTTACTCTAATTTGTTATTGTTATATAATAATTTACACAGTTGCTGTTATTTTCATGACAACTATTTTAAACATACATTAAATAATCAAGATATCATAAACAGGTTAAGTAAAATATAATATATAGGCTAATATATAGCATTTATTTAGTGAAAGAGTAAGCAAACCAGCAAGCTGTGGACACTGAATGACTTGCCTGAGGTAAATATAAAGCTATGTGAAAAACGAAGCGTTTTATTGACGTATTTCCGCTGTTGAAACACTGATTGAGTGTTTACACGAGTTATGATGCCTTTCAGTAAGTATACTGTATCTTTCAACATACCTTCGGGTATCCATTCATGTTTATTCTGTAACTGAGGAAGAGATGATCCGCATGCATACAGTGATATCTGTCACGCCACATCTAAGAGCGCCAAAACGGCATTTATTGTTTGCATTTCGTGATCAAATAGACATAATTTGAAAGATTACACCTTGCTTATTATCAAAAGTAACAAAACACTGAGCTTATTGCGATTATATGTGGTTAATGGTGGTTAGGCAACAGCCCTGTATTCGTTGTGTACACATAACACATGAGGTGCAATGAGCCGGGGCTGGGCGGGGCCGCAGGGGGCGGGGCAGCAGGGGGCGGGGCGTGTTCGGTTCGCCGTGAGAGTATCGCGATACGTATCGTGGGTGGTGTATCGCGGTTTTTCGGTTCGGTTCAAATATCGTTACACCCCTAGCAGATACCTCAAAAAGTTCTGCGATACGGTTACGATTCGATTCAGGGCTTTATCGATTGATTTATCGATATTTAGATATTATGTGCCAAGTTTACACAACCAGTTACATTTTTATTAACTCACAAATGCAAACCAAAATATATAACATGAACGTTTAATTAAACTCTGAAAATTGCACACCCTTGTCCTAATGGGACATTTACAACAAAAGAGTTCATTTGCAAAAACAGAGAACTCCATTCTTGATCATTTTCATAAACCATGTTATTTTTTTATTGTGCATTTCAAGTATCAATCAATCTGCAGAGTTGTTTTGATTAAGTAATAATAACTATAAAAATACAGGCAACTTACAAAATTAAAAGTTCATTGAAAGTATGTTTTTATATATATACAGTATATATATATATATATAAAAAACTAACTAAAACTAAACTAAATAAATATATAGGCTATATATTTAGTTAGTTTTTTGGCAAAAGCAGATAACTCCACATTTCATGTTTCAGTTAAAATAAAACAAAGTAATTGCTATGCTATATAATAAAACACTCGGTTAATCTTTGTAACGTTAATGTCCTCAGCTGACATAGACGGCTGAGACCTGACAAACTTAGTTGTTGTGATTACCGTAGACGCAACACAGGGAGCTTTCCCCTCACCGCTGTGGCGTGAAGCTTTAGCAAGCTCCTTTTACGCCGCGGAGAAGACATCACGGGTTCATCAAGATCGTTGAAATTATCCATCCTCGATCACTTTGTCAGCTTCGATGAAACTCCTCTCAGCTAGCGCATCTTTTCGAAGTGACTAGCAGGCTTGTCACCTGACCTTAATACTGCGCGCTGATTCGCTAAAACGGACTTATCGGGTTGTTCACACAAACAGCAAGGGTTTGCGATGCCTTGACAGTGGACAATACCAGCATTTGTGTTTAGGGTTCAGTCAATCTTGTCAGGCGTCCATTTCAGCTGAGGAGATTAACATTACAAAGACACACCGGCAGACATTATGGGGAGTAAACGGAAATGTGAGAATGGAGCTCGGAAGCTCAAGCGCTGAGAACATCAAAATAAAAATCAAAGTAATTAAAAAAAGTCCCACGCACTGTCAAAATAAGTCACATCAGCCAAAAAGAAAACCTTAACGGCCAATGCCGATAATTAAAAACCGCCAAATATCGGCCGATATGTCGGTCAACCACTAAAACGTGGCATTATTTACTACCATCACATACATATATCAATAAAGCTGAATCTGAACACAGCTCTGCCTTACAAATAAAATCCCCTTGAACATCACGAGACGGTGTCACTTGAGCAATAATGCACACCGCATCATGAGCAGCACATAACCCAGCGCTCCGGTCAGCTGATGTCCTCTCTCGCCTGAATCACCACAGCACTCGGACAGATGGGGTGTGTGTGTGTGTGTGTGTGTGTGTGTGAGAGAGAGAGCGTGGGTCTGCTTTACTGCCGGACATCCACAAGAATGTGATCTGAAAGATTCCAGCGGTTTCATTTCAAACACACACTCACTGAATCTGTGAGCGGTCAGTGAACACCCTCTGAATATGAAAACACACTCAAACACATTAAACTGCTCTGCGTTAAAGCTTCCAGGCCCTGAATTTCGTTTTGGAAAATGGGGGGAAATCCTCCCTTAGATGATTCTCATGGGGGGGATTTTTTTTGTTTGAGAGGAAGAAAGGGAAAAGCATTTTTTCCAAACAAAATTATTACATTTATCTTGCCTAAATGTTTGCGCTCATTGCATTTTTACAATGGGGTAATATTGTTAAGAGTTTACACATCACAAGGAAGCTTGATTTAAATTGTTTAATTAAATTGAAAAAAGTAGCACAAATAAATACAATAGAATAAAGATACAAATAAAGAGAAAAGTTTTTGAATAGGTCTAACACTATTCAGTTTCTGTAGCCTATATGAATACTAAAGTAATCAAATGGAAAATAACACTGGGTAGTATTTTAGTCCTGAATAAATTAAATACATAGGCTATTAATCCTGATTCCTTTAACTTAAAGCTATCTTTTTGTTGTTTTGACAACAAAATTAATGACAGACACATATGGCTGCCGTCACTTTAAGAGGTAGTGCACGGATCCTGTGTTCATTACTGGCATGCGTTTTATGCTTACTAAAGACAAAACCGACTATATTTAGAGTATACTCACGAAGACCGAAATTGACAATTTTGCGTGTTAAAGCAATATAATCCGCGAAAAATAACTTTTGTTACTGGCCAGCTGTTTTTGAGGCGGATTTTCTATGAATGTGCGCATAGAAAATAATCTCTCAGAGAGCGCACGAGCACTGATTAGTTTAAAATCGCTTGAATGTTTAAACTGGTAAGACTTAAAAAGAACTATATTCTCTGAAGGCGAAGCACTGCTACTTGGGCGGAGTGATAACCGCAGCACCTGAGACGCGCCGTACCCAAACTCTGAACGATATCTCTGCTCCTCACCACGGCGCGTCTCAGGTGCTGCGGTTATCACTCCGCCCAAGTAGCAGTGCTTCGCCTTCAGAGAATATAGTTCCCAGTATTTATACAGTTAAAATATGTCTGTGTCTCATGTGACTTTGTTTTTTGTACACTCTGTGACTATACAAATCACAACATGTAAATAGGAAAATGTTTGCGTTATTTTGTCACTTATTTGGATTAGTATGCTAGCTGCAACCATTTACATCCAGTCTTTGTGCTAAGCTAGGCTAGCGGTGGGTGTGTCAGATAGACTTACAGCACGCACGGAGATGAAAAAGGTATGTATGGACTTATCTAACTCTGGGGGATAAGGTGAATAGGCTAAAGTCCCAAAAAGTCGGAGTGTTCCTTTAAACTGGTAAGACTTAAAAAGACGTGCAAATGGTAAACTTCAGTCACGATGCACTGCTGGCCCGATTGTGCAAGTGAATATTCCGGTATGTCCCGACTCCTAAACGCGAGTGTGTATTATCGCCGCAGCGCTTGATGCTTGCCTGGCACAACACATTTTGAGAGAAGAGATAGAAGACGCGGCACCGCTGAACACTCACGCTGTTTGTGAAATTGCGTCTGGCAGATAGTTGTTAAAAGAATGATTTGATTTTATTATCTGTGTGGATTACGATTGCGGGAATTTCCCGCATTATAAATGGGAGACCTGCGGGAATGATTAGAATTATGTGCAATCCCGTGCCGAAATTCGAGCCCTGGTTTCTCTACATACATCTAGTACATACAATTACACTGACTGACATTTTACTGGTCTAGTTTTGTGGCTAGCCACGCCCACAGCAAAACATCATTGGCCCAAAATAAGGGTTTAACAGCACCAGCCGCTTGCTTAAGCCATCATACGGTCAGACTACAGCATGCCAGTAACTGCATTACCATTTCATCTCCAGTCCAGCTTCATCAGAACATCTGAGTCTTGTGACGGCAATAACAGAGGTGATTAAAGTCACCTGAGGCGGCTAGAGACGGGTGAAGAGAGGCTCCTATCGTACTGCGCTTCACTGTCTGTCCACACACACACACACAGTCATGAGCACTTCATACACAATTCAATCACTGTCACATGTTTAATTCAGTTAAACTTGCAAATAAAAAGTTGTGAATTTTCAATCAATGTGCATTTCAAACATGTCTGTACATGATAAGTGCTTATGGGTTTACAGATGCTCACAGCTGCACACTGTGACCCCAGTATGTAACCCACACAGATGGTTTGGGTCAGCAGTGTCACCACACACACTCATGCGGAAGTAAACTGGGCTGTCGGACACACTGCAGAGAGAAAAGTGAACACACTTAACCGTTTCATGAGTGTGTGTAACTCGTTCATAACGAGTGATCAAGCTCGCCTAAGACTTCATAAACATGACAAACATCCACAAGAGAACTCCAGCAGCCACATTAACACTATTACACCGCTCATCCATCAAGATCTGATTGGATTACAAAAAGCGGATTATGATATTTATTGGTTAATATGGTTCACACCCACTCGGCCTTGATGATGTCAGCAGACGGTTGTTGAAAGATTGTGAAGATGTTTTATTAACATGAACTGGTTAACTGACTTGAAGCTGACATTAAGGGAGCATTAAGGTTAGCCAATTATAACAGCTCTATAATCACTGTGTTGTGTAAGTTACGCTCAGCTTCAAGATCTCCAATGTACATTTTTTTTAAACATGTGAAATGTATGAGTTGTCATAAAGAATAGAGCAATACCTTGTAGTAATGCAGTGCTTTATCAATATGTTTATGCGTTGGGCTAACGCAAACAATAACTGATCGGGTCATCTGGCCAATCACCGCAGATTAGCGTCACGCAAAGGAGGGGTTTGGAAAAATGAGTCGTTGAACGAATCATTTGGGAGTCGGTGAGCAAATCCAGTAAAAATAAATGCATATTATAAGACAACAAAAGTGTTTTTTGTCATTGCATGTAAAACTGTAGTTGGGGACTCCCAAAACAAAATTAGGAACATTTTAAAAGCCATAATAGGTGCCCTTTAAACATCGGGATGATGCAATTACCCAGGAAAAAATGAAGAGTGGAAAGATGGGCACTTCCTGTACTGACCCGTCACAGGAGGGGCAATTCGACTTATAAACGGACTAAAAAGAGTCCATGGTGCTTCATTTGGGACACAGCTAGACTCTGCTTGGATCGTCACATTCAGCAGGTTAAATGGACCCTGAAATGAGCCCTATATTAACATTTCAGCATCACGTGACCTGTTGCCCATGACGACAGATGCACCATCTTTAGGTTTAAACATCATGAACCAGCAAGGTCAGTGTTTGACAGCTCAAAAACAAACTGTTCCTCATGGATGCCGTGGGTTTATTCGCCTGCCGCCCCTTCCAGTTGCCGGGGCTCAGGGTTGCTATGGAGACGGGCAGTTCCTGGTTACGCATGCACTTAGTGTCATGTCAACTCAGCCGCAATAAAAGAAGGTCAGCGTTGAATACAGAGGGCCGCACAAACACACACTGAATCTGTGATACCACCCGCCGGGCTGGAACTAATCGCCCTCGTTTAAGAGTTTTAAATAAACTGGAAACATCCCTGAATACACTCCACTCCAGCGAGTATGAATTATTCATCAAGCGTTAGAAACATGCATTCGGCCTGGACTGAGGAGCATTTCATCAGTGGTGTGTGTGTGCGGAGGAAGAGTCCCTCGCAGGCTTCATCAAATCAACACCGACCCGTCATTCAGCAGCACAGTATTCCCAATCACTCACATCAAATTACTTCATTAATCAAACATTTCTAAACTTCAAGAACCTGTGGCAAATCTGAGAGAAAGTTCAACGATATCAACTAAAGAAAGTTTAATACAAACATATTTAACACCAAATTTATTATATGTTCATACTGTTGGAAAACTGGTCAGCATTTACAACAGCACAGCAATATTAATTATTGGCATGAGGAAATAAAAATCAAATCTGTTTTTATAGCATTATCAGGGTCATAACTTCAAGGCAACCTGCAAACTGTTCAAATGGCTTTAAACGACACCAGACGATGAATAATGGTCTTATCAAGCGATTAACAAAGTTTAAGTTTTATAAGCTCACATGCTCGCCTTGCTCTGTTCTGTGTGACTCTCCTGTTCGAACTCGTTCATTAAAATGAACGAATCTTTTTCCGAGTCAATTCGTTCATTTCGTTCGTTAAATGAACGAATTGACTCGAAAAAAGATTTGTTCATTTTAATGAACGAGTTCAAACAGGAGAGTCACACAGAACAGAGCAAGGCGAGCATGTGAGCTTATAAAACTTAAACTTTGTTAATCGTTTGAAAAGACCATTATTCATCGTCTGGTGTCGTTTAAAGCCATTTGAACAGTTTGCAGGTTGCACTGAAACTGTCTTTTGGACCTTGAACCATTTGGTGCCCAGCAAAGTCCATTAGCTATATGGAGAACAATCCTGGAATGTGTTCATCAAAAACATTAATTTGTTTTCGACTGAAGAAAGAAAGACATGGACATCTTGGATGACATGGGGGTGAGTAAATTATCAGCAAGTTTTTTTTTAAAGTGAACTAATCCTTTAATCTTAATTTTTTTGCTCATTTTGATGCATTTTTACCCCAACCCCCTGACCAACATTACTCCTACAGTAGGTAAAAAAATAATTGATAAATAAAATAATATTTTACCCTAATACTAGTATATAGTGCAGCTATTATATTTTATAATAAATTAAATTGTGCTTTATCTAGGTCTGGATGTATGAAAAATACACAGCTAAAAAGGGATCCAACCTCCTCAAATTTCAGGGTTCTGGGCAAGAAAACACTTTAACTGAAAATAAAATCAGTTGGCAGGACTTAAAATATAAAGTCCCAACGTACATAATTTCCCCAGTTTCTCTTGAAAATAAATCACATTAGATGTGCTGCGAATTCAGATTAATGTGGTTTCTGATACAAACTCTAGAGAGCTGCCCACGTAGACAGCCTTTATAGCCATCATGGCAGCAATATAAAAAAAAAATATATTTTTATTTTTAAAGCAGGAAGTGACAATATTTGCCCTGAAAATGACCCTGCCATGAGCTCAGTGGAAAAAATCCATCTAATATGACAGAGGAAGCAGGAGGCATACGAGCACACATTCATCTTTGTGAAGTTTAGTCTAACTTCTATTGCTCTCTACGTTTACAACCCTTCCCCACCGTCACAGCGCTAGTAAAGCGTGAGGTTTAGAGAAGAAGAGTGCAGTCCACATCTTGAGCTGATCAATGAGAGAGGAAGACTGATGTAAAGATCACAACACACACACAGATCCTTCACATGGCCAGCTCATACATCACCACACCAGCCCGAACGCTTCCAGCTGTTTGGATGAACTCGATCAGTTCTGGAGCGCGTACAACATGACATCATGGCGTTCCCACCCATCCGAGCCGGACCGCTCCGACACACGTGCATCCAGAGAGAGGACTGGGCTCGAGATATCCGACCCAGGATTCACTGCTCTCCACAAACACAAGAACACGAGCCGGAGCCGTGAGGAGCACAAGCTCAGTCCAGATGCACATTATGGGCAAAACTAGAGATACAGTGATCTTAGGACGTGAAGAACACACCGGCCAGATTCAGCAAACTCACGCTCACCTGCATCCTTCATGTCCCCTGCTTTAAAAGCACCAGTGAACGTTAAAAAAAGTTACTTTATTCATTTTATTTTCAAGAAATCTACAACTATCTGACCTCACGCAATAAGGACATGCATTAGAAAACCAACTCATTTGTTAATGGAAACCAATCCCATGAGCAAACGCTTGAAACATTACGCGAGATGTAATCTGTGCTGCCATCTGTCACTCACGGCCTTGTGTTTTTGGGTGCCAGTGTTGAAAATGTTCATGTCATCAGTTCGGCCTCCCATCCGATGCCAACATCAGGAGATTACACAGGAACCCAACACAACGCCAGTCACATTATGAAGCACAGAGAGAGAGAGAGAAGCTCTGTGGGTGAATCAGCTTGAATCCCGTCATTAGTGGAGCGGGTGTGTGTTGTGTGTCGGTGTTCCTTCGGGAGGAGAGTTGTTTTTCCTGACGGTCCCTGTGGACACTGCGGTCTCCATGCGCTACAGCTGACATCATCCATCGACTAATCATTCACGTGATACTGTTGGCCACATCAAAGACTGATCTTCACACGGGCATAAACATCACAAACTGCGGCCCTGCGTAAAAACATCGCAGAATTTACTGTGTAATGCAGAATGTCATTAATAAATCAAAAGTAGGGCTGGAAACTGAATCAAATGGTGATATTATGCACTGTAGGCGTTTGGTACTCTCAGCTCGCTACTCTGTTGAGTAGCATTTTGTTTCCTAAAGATGGCAAATCTAATTAATATTGAGATTAATTCAATTGTTACACTTCCCCTGTAGTCAATTTTATCCCTTAACCCTCCTATTATCTTTGGGGTCAATTTGACCCCATTCAATGTTTAACGTCTGTAAATACATGATTGTATTTATTTTTTTGCTTCAAATTTAATTACTTTTCCTAATTTAATGGGGACAACTCTGTAAACATAAAATTAACCTGCTGATATTTTTTCAATGTCCTGTACACATTTTGAGGCATCGGTGTTCCTTGGGGTCAATTTGACCCCAGGCTCTTTTAGCTGTATAATAAAACAGAAAACATTAAAATTTCACACACATTTGTTTTGGTTGTTTTATTGAAGTCACTATAGCATGTTATAATGTGAATTTATAATGTTCATTATAATTTTACATATTCAATATTATATTCAAAAAAAGTCCCTCTGTTTTAGGGCTCTAAGCTAACATAACCATATCTGTAGTATTGCGAGAACCACTAGTAGTTCACATGACGTGATATAATTCTCATGAGAACTAATAATTCTTTCCCGTGCCATGGGGGAGGGGAAAACATCATTTTTGCGAGATTGACCCCACACATAACTCGTGTTACTATCCATGATAAAATAAATAGTTTTTCTTTCCAAATGTTATAGATGACAAAAATCTATACTTAAAAATATTATAAAACAAATAAAACACCAAATATATTTATATTTTTTATAATTTTAGGTCAATCAGTAAGATTTTATGGTAATTTGTAAATTTGTCCATAGTCGTGCAATGGGTATTCTGGATGTATAAGGGGTGGGGAGGGGGGTGGTGGGTGGATGTTAACTCAAAAGGTTACTTAAGTAGTCAACAAAGACATAAATTACCTGAGACAAACCAGATTTGAGATTAACAGGAGGGTTAAAACTCATCTTTAAATCACCAAAATTACACATTTAAACGTTTTTTCCTTGAAATAAAAAATATTCATGCCTTAAAATAGCTTGAATGTAGCTTGAACTCGACACCCTTGCCTCGTTTAGTATACGCGGTTCTATGAATATGCAAATGAGCCATTATTGTTGTAATTTTAATACATTTATTACATTAGTTTTAAGAATTCAATTGATTAGACAGTATATTCAAAACATTCAAGATTTGTATTAACAACTGGAAGTTGGAAATGTCATTTTCAGGTCTATGCTCAAAAAGTTGGACTGACAGTTAACAGGTTAAACTAGTAAAAACCAGAAATAAACTTGGGGAAAAAATAGAAATGAGGAGGAACAAATCAAACTTCCTGGGGCCCTGATACAGCACCGGCACCAGACACACTTTCCAAAGGCAGGTCTCGTGTCCTACTTTACAGCAGAGAAGTAGAGCTTGATCGCTCACGTCACCTCACTGAAGCGTTATGCGGTTATTTTTAATAAGGTGTGTGGAAACGGGGACAGGTCTGAGGGTGCGCTTCCGGTCAGGCCGTGCCCTCCTCCTAATGCGGTGGCATGCTGGGACACGATTGCTCAACCATTCGGAAGGGTTGTGGGAATCTGTACGTGAGAGCCAGCGCTCGGCCCATGCACCCCCAGAGACCCGGGACCGTCACACACACTTCATCTGCTCACTACACCAGTGTCTGAACACTGAGAGATGTTATGACATGGAAGAACTTTAAGGCTTAATATAATTTAAACGGATGAGTTTGTAAAAAATTCACCCCCCTCACAGTCGTCATGAAGGGCAAAATTAGCTATACACCAAAACGCCTCTTTGCACCAGGTGGGCTTGCTACGATAGTCGGAGTTATATTTTAGTTTCGTTTTCAAATTAGCGCCAATTTAGGGCACAATAACAGAACAGTGCTGCTCCGCACGACCGCACCATTATGAATGCCGTGCAAACGTGCGCATTTTACGTTTGCCTTTTAATTAGCGATATAAAAGCCCCCTTTTTCTGCTGTAAAGCTGGGCATTTTAACATTCGGGTTTATGGGATTGACTCTCTTTTGGAGCCTGTCTCTAGTGGCCAGTCGATGCACTGCAGTTTAAGTCACTTCTGTGCTTGATTCAAGAGAGACTGGAAGGTTACAGCTTATTCACAGACGCACACTGACGGTAGAGCATTCGACAGAGGTTTAGTGCCAGTAAACCTCCGTCGAATGTGTTTCTCTCAGACTGATTAGAAAGAGAGAGGAGGAACGGCCTGGGGTTTGGCTTCTTCCCAACCATAGTTAAAAACAGCTTATCTGCAGGAGGCCAATTTACAGAGCCAACCTTTCACCTGAAGCCCAAGAGATGAAGTCATTTGGGTAAAATGTGCTCCTCAAATCACAGCGCTTTAACAGCACTGCTGGATTTGTCTTGCAAATACTGTCGTGTGCAGCAGTCATTGGGCTCTTCACAAGATGCGTTTCACGAAAGCATCATTAGCCAACTGCAGCTGGAAATCCCATGCTTTGACAAGTGCTTGTCCCAAACACATTCCCAGACAGCATCATGGACCCGTGTGGTTGAACTACAGCTCTCGGCCTGTGGTTAGGAGTGGAGTTTCGGTTACTACGACAGACTCTGGATCATGCAAAACATTCTTTCATTACATTTTTTACACACAAATGTTGTTGTGGTTTAGTGTGTGTATGCAATTAAGTGATTGGACAACAACAGGGACTGAAGGTTTGATTACAGCTGAAGAATAAACAAATGCTTGTAATTAGACTAGCAGACCCTGATGATCAGAGATGACTGCCTTAAAAAATATTGGCCTCTGTCAGGCAAAAACATTGCATCTCCATCTCTATTTTTTCCATAAATCATTACTATCGGTCGCCCTTTATGTCTGTCTGTGGGTTTTGCAAATGTTTAACCAATGAAAAGTATTAAAAAGTGTTTGTGACTAAACCTTGTAGCTCCATTGGCTCCTCAAACTGTCAGTCAAAGCTCATAGCTCCGCCCACCTCTATCAAGAATGAAGTGCTGAAAACTAGGACAATCATTTCATGAAAAGCAGTGTTTTTTGAGAAACAAGGTTTCCACCCGACAGAGACTCTAGTGGATCATAGATACTGTGTGTGAAGGATGTGAATCTTCAGGATGCTGAACTTATGTGGCCAAAAAAAAAAATGACGACAAAATGTTTTATATCCATCGACATCAATAATTATCACGATAAATGTCAAATCTTGATTTCTTTAAAGAGAGATTGAAAGAGAGTGAAAGTTACCAGACAGCTGATTGGTTTCATCATCAGAACATGACAAACACTTGCCCAACAGGTGAACATTTCACAATTAATATTACATGTCTGGTAGAAATGCACATTTGAACGATGGGATGCAGATTTATGTTCATCAACAAAAACATCTGTAAAAATTGTAACAACTTAAATTTTATAGGAACCTATCAAATGTTATAGGGTAAAATGTGGTCTTCCATAGTATTTGGATCATGTTAACCACAGGTAAAACCAAGCTTTGCACCTCACTACCATGAAATGTAACTGTATGGTTTCTATGGTATTTGTTATGAAAAACAGCAGCCTGAAGACATTAAGTAATACATAATACAAGTGCACTAAACTATAGCTTAATAACAACAAACATATTATACTGTAATCATATTCCATTACTCCTTTAAACCATTTATGGCCGGTTTCACAGACAAGGCTTAAGCTAGTTCCAGAATAAAACTCATGTTTGAGCTGTTTTAACTGAAATCATCTCTTAAAATATGTCAGTGTCATTGTTTTGTCTGATGATGCACATCAGTAATGTTTTTTTTTAAAGCCTAATCCTGGCTTAATCTAAGCCCTGTCTGTGAAACCAGGCCTTAATGTCTACATTAATAATATAATACAATGCAATACGAATATCCCACATTTCTACCACAATCCCATGGTTTCAGTTACAGTGAATCATGGTAAATGTTGAGGACTTGTCGACTGAAAAGCCTTCTGCGCGGTTTCATCTGGCTTTACACTGGTTTAAATCACGAGGCATTTGATGAGTGGTTGTATGGGAGAAGTGCACCTTGACTCTAACCTTTTTCACCGAATCTCACAGCGCTGATGAATGTTTCGTGTGGTTTTGTTCATCATGAATTTGGATTTTGAAGCTCAAATTGACCCTTTGCAGGAATTTTGATTTACAGGCGATCTGACCAATCATAATCTGCCATTTTGTCCGACAAAGCAGTCAGGAGAGTCAGTAGATTGACGCTGGAGGATATAAACTTGAAAAACGAAGTGTACTGACGTCTTTCAGCGGTTAAAACAACTTTCCTTATGTTCATTCATGTTTCTCTGAAGCTATAAATGAACTAGAAGGAAGAGATGATCGGTTCACGAGCAGCTTTAACTGAGGCTCTAGCGATCTGTCAGACACATTAAAGAGCCGAAAACAGTATGTATTGTTTAAATTTCGTTAAAAAAAGTGACCACATTTGAAAGTTGAGACTGTTTCATATCAAAAGTAAGCTGGTCTGTCAGTGCGTTGTCAGTGTCCTCTCTGCTCCACAATGAATTTTCTAGTGGTCGACCGGCCGATATTTGGCGTTTTTTAAATATCGGCATCAGCAATCATGACAGCATCATTAAGCTTTAGGACACAGCATGGTGAAAGTTACACCTGGCTAAGAGTGTTGATATCACAGTGTCAGCGGGGTCTCTCCTCTGTCATGGAGATGATGGCTGTGTCTTCAGGGCTTCTGTGCTCTGATCAGGGGCTTTTCTCTGGCCTCTTCATAGCAGTGAATGCTAATTGGTCCAGTTCCCACTGATGCTGCTGACTGTGTGCCATCATCATCATCATCATCTTCTTCTTCACCAGAGGAGATTCCCGCTGACCATCTCGTCTTCCTCGTCCCACTCAGACCGTCGGCTCCGTCCCTGTGTGTGATGATGAAGCTCCTTCAGGTTACCAGCAGCACCTGTCCTGTGTGTGTGTGTGTGTGTGTGTGTGGCGGTCATTAGAGAGGAGCATGGATGAGAACGGGTCAGGACGCTCACTCTGTGAATGGAGCCATTGTGCTGTGGTTTAGTGTGACTCAATGGGCCGCAGAAGAGAGGGAGTGATGAGAGAAAGAGGATTGGTCTGTTCCCTACCATACAACACTGGCCATCACAATACATGAAAATACTTTTTCACGTACAGCTTGCTTTCTTTAACAGTTTGGTCCAATCCGAGACGGAACCCTAAACTGTAAAAAAAATAAAAATAAAATAAAAAGATGGTCGACGCACCATCAATCTCTTACATTGTAGAAAAGTGAAGCCGCCAATGTCCATTTATGGCCCTGACATTATATTTAACACTTGAATTTACATCAGTGTGATAACTACCTAAAATGACAGCAACCATTTTTGGAAAAGAATTACTTGAAGTGTAATTTGATTGTTTAGTCTCATTAGATTACATGGAGAGGCCGGGGTTTATGAGCTATACTGGGACCGATCGAAACGTTTCGGCTTCACTTTTCAGGACTCGTGCAGCACCCGCATAAGCAAAGCCCACTGTGGCTTCAGATACGCGTCGCAGCGGTCAAATAGCCTACACACAAATGTGCTGAAATGCCATTTTGGTAAATATCCTCGTAAACGCAGTCGGTTATGTCTTAACCCTCTGGGGTACTTCATTTTAGACTCACACTCAGGACCTTCGGGTCAAAAAAGACCCGGAGGGCGGCATTAAGATACATTTCATTTGAGTAAAATCAATGAAATATATTTTTGTTCAGTAATATTTTTTCTTTTCTTTTTTGGTGTTTTGAGATAATTTTATGATTTATAATTAATATTTATGCAATAATTAAGACCCATTTTTTCCCATTGAATATAATAGAAAATGTATACATATAATTAAAAAAAAAAAAAAATTATTAAAGCTGTATTTCATTTTAGAGTCAAGTCTAGGCCTCATGAAAGCAATTTTTGAAATGAGATCGGAGCCATCTGGTGGACACACTGAGCATTTTTATCACGCAATAGCATATTTTTACCACATTTTGTCCCGAAGTACCCCAGAGGGTTAAGTGAATGTAAACATTTGAGAAAGAAAAGGCATGTGAAACAGCACATTGGTTCAGTGCATTCGCTCTTAAAGTGACAGAAGCCTATAAACCGTCTGCAGTCATTATTGTTAATTGCTAAGACAAAGATAAAAATCGCTCACTGAATAAATAACTGTAGGTTTAATAAGGATTAGTCTGTATTTAATGTATACAGCAGTATTATTTCACATTTGATTACTTATTAAATTTCTGTTGTAGGCTATTACTTCTCTGAATCCCACTGTTGGCACATCGTCCTGAAAAAGCACTGTTTATTTCATTTGTTTTGTTTGCAATTAGTTTTTTTGTTCTTATTTTATTGCCGACTGTTTACCTGTCTTCTGTAACAGTTTTGAGGACTTTTTACTTGCACTTACTAACCTAGTATTAGCTTTTACTGAAGTATCGATAATTGTGAAATTTCACTGACATTTAAAATGCCTGGTCTCATGAAATAAGACTGATGTACACGATCAGGATTATGATAATCATGCTGGATTGTGTCGATCACTAGTTGAGTCAGTGTTGTTGTGTTGAGCGTGTCCCGGTCTGGTGGCACAAACATGGACATTCGGTGGCATTTGAATGAACAGCTGTTAAAGCGTCTGCTCAAATCCACATGAAGGTTTTCATATGGAGAGCTGGACTTCTGCTTTTCCAGAAGAACCACATGCTGATTTTTCTCCTTGACAGCCATCACGCAGTTTGAGCACATCACAATTAATATATAATACTTTGTTGCACTGTAAAGTCATCTTCACTACGAGCTAAGCCTCTGACTTTTCCTTTTACTCGTCTCATTCTGACATCCAAACAGGAGAAAACCCGGATGGTTGTAAATCTGGTGTAAACCCAGATGTGGTGTGTTGACAGCGGTTCTGTTTCCTGTAAGCCGGAGGACAGGCGAGCCCGGTGACGGTTGCTATGGTGATGCGCACCTGTGGGACAGCGACGCCGTCCCGCCCACTGCCCTAACATGAGACGAATGAGAGGACAACAGAGCAAACAAGACGCCTCTCTCGTCTCAACCCATGTGTGCTTTACTCTGATCTCTACATGAAGAGCTTTATCCTGCTCTTCCGCTCTCAAATCCCAACACAGAAACCAGTGTGAACATGACCAATGCGCTCTGCCTTTCTTATTATCATCATATTATATCAGTACTTGATCTGTATAGCAGATTGGTGGGCAAGTACTAGTTACTTTTTTAATACAAGGCGAAGCGGCTAGCCAATCATAATCATAACAAGGGAATCTGCATATATAAGTCTTAAAGGTACAGTAGCAAACAGCAGGTTTACTTGTAATGGGCAGAGAGGGTGGAAACATGTCCATGAAAACCAAATTATGGCCGTTTTTGTGCCAATAAACCTCATAAGTGGACATAGGCTTAAATAACTTATTAATGTATCCGTGATCATTTGGAAAGTCAGATATTTAAATGCTTAGCTTTATGATCAAAGCTCTGTAGTTTTAAATCATATAATGCAGTGCAATACAGTGATGATTGACAGATGAACAAATAAACCTTCCTCAAAAGCCTGATGATCATATTTTTCTGATAAATAATGTCTGGATGATCAAGTAAACCTCAGTCGCTTCAGTCCAGGGGAAATATTACTAACAATATCAAAGTTATTCTTGCGTTTCCTTGATAAATCAGGTCAGATTTGACCCAGAAAGACACGAGAAGCTCGAGCTGAAGGAGGACGTTTGTACAGTTACACTGAAACACCTTTACTGGATAAACGAGTCTGAACTATCAGAACTGGAGGAGATCGAGTGACACAGCAAAGATGTGATCATGTTTATCATTTATAGGTTAGAATAGAAACGCTTCTTTTGCGACGCTTACATTTTTCTCTTGAATTAAACTGGCAGCTTGGAGGAAAACATTAGTGATGTTGAAGAAACTGTAGGATAACGTTACACAGGGCGACGTGCGGGACAGCCAAACAAAGCAGCATATCTGTGTATCAATCAGAAGATGTGTGTGTAACGGAGTCAAAACCACTATAGTAGGGTGGATGCAACAACCCGAAGCACATCAGATGAAATGAACATGAATTACTAATAAATCAGTCTGGTTTGAGATAGAACAGTGTTTGTGACTGCTATTTGACTAGAAAAGTCAAATCAACAACTTATATGCAGCACCTTCCCAAAGCCAAATAACCCAGTATGGGTCAAACAAGACCATTCCCTTTAGACGTCCACAAACACAGTGATAAGAGCGAGCAGACAAACAGACGGAGGGGGTTTCACACACATACGGCTCATGCTGCACTCATGCAGTAATCTCACAACACACTCGACGTACAGGAACACAACACATGATGCTTTTCCTTTGTGTGTGTGTGTGTGTGTTCGTAAAGACGCTACACGGATCTGACAGATGGTCTGGGATAAAGCTACACTGGTAGACTCAGAAAACCATCCAATTGGAAGTAAACCCCCCAAACCTCACCCAATCGAGGTCCGCTAGAGACCCTGACACTCGCCACAGGCTAATCCCAGCGCAGTGGCCCAGCGGGGCGGGGGGGACACGTTTCTCATGACGGGCCGCTTGCGTTTGGCAAAACAACACCTAAAAGCGTTTAGCGGGAATGAAACCGTGCACCGGCTGCTCTTGTCAAACATTAGCGCGAACACGTCACATGACCGGACTGCACGTACACACACACACACTCACAGTTACAAACGCAAATATTTGCTCCAGAAACCTGCAGCATGATGATATACGCACGTATGCATTAGAGACAGTGTGATTGACACAGGAACTGCATCACACTATCAAGTGTAGAAGAAAACACTGTGTTTTGTGCAGAACTGTGTGTGCAGAATGATAAGAATGTCTGTTCTGTTGTATCACTTTGTATTATACACACACACACACACAGTCTCTGTTTGACACCACAGATTTCCCCTTAACACGCAGTGTCTCATGCTACGCATACTTGCACTGCATTATGATTTTTGTGCATGTAATGGAGCAGAAAACCAAGTTGGTGTAGATAAAGGTTTCCCAAACTGGGGATTGAGAGGGAAATTAAGGGGGTTTGCAAATGTAAGATTAAAATAGACTCAAAGAGAGTGTTTAGTCGCATGCCATGTGACCATTAATTAACAGATAGGCTGTTTTAGTGCAAGAGGTTCTGCCTGACAGAGCGTTTGTGAATCCTGGTAAACACCGGCGTGTCTGGATTCACATACTAGTTTTGAGATTGTTTTGGGCCTTAAAGTCACCATGAAATCAAATATTGCCGTGTTTATTCTAAATGATTTCTCCATGCACATCATTATGGTGTTCATGCGTCTCAGAATAATCTTGCATCAGAATAAGTTCCTCTTGCAGCATCTCTTCTCTACTCTGATGACGAGGGCGGGGCTATTACCTGTCAATCACACCAGATCCACCAATAGCAAACCACAACCTGGACAAAATCAAGCCCCGCCCACATTTGTTCTTGTTCCTGAAGCGTTTCACTCGTGTATAAAGCACAATACTAAAGAAAGATGATTGCAACTTCCGCTTCATGCAGCTTTAAGCACTTTGCGAAAGCATCAACCAACTAAAAAATGACTTCCCTCCAAAAATTGTTAAGTTGTAGTGTCTGTAAATTCTCCAGTTACTGTCCTTTATGTACATCTTCAAATGTACATACAATAATCACCTCAGATTTTCAGTGCATTTTTACAGCATTTTGTGAATTTTTAATATATCAAATGCTATGCTCCAGCTTTGTTATTAATTTTTTTGCCATCAACTACAACATTTTAGTGAAGCAATTAAAAATGAGGCTTGACTTTGAGGGTCGAGCGAGCCTGCGTTGTCGCGTCGCGCGCAGTGTGTGTGTGTGTGTAATGTAATGCACATCTGGACAGAAGGTTCGCGTCACAGAAACGCTGCAGAAGATGGCGCCGCATCATCCACGCGTTTATTGCGTGTTAAAAACACAACCAGACCAAACACTTAAAACACACAGCAAGGACGACACACACACACACACACACACACACACACACACACACACACAGCTGTGATCGCGCGCCAGCCACGCGGGCAACTCGCTTCATTAAGGGCACGTGCCACTGAACTTCAACGAACAAAACACGTTAACATGATTATTACGGCCTCCAGCTGGTCAAAACGCCCTGTTGTTCTGCCGTCCATCACCCAGAGGAGTTCAGGCGAGTAGCAGTGGTCGCTGTAAACATCACGACTGGAGATTATAGCCTTACATAAAGACGCCATAGGGGATTTGACACGGCCGTGGTGGAGAATGTGTCCATGTGTTAGATATGAAACACACACATGTAACTTACATCATCACACAGTAACGGTAACTTAGACCAACGACATTTACAAACACCACAGCAATGCGATTAACACGCGAAAGGCTGTAAATCATCCTTACACGATTCATTCAACACACAGATTCACATGGATCTTACTCAGAGTGACAATCCCACACACATAAACGAGTATTAATATTACACCGAACAGTTTATCTTTTGATAGACGTGACATTAGACTAACGGCTCATAATGACGTGCTCCTGCAGACTTCAATCAGATCCATGCGGGATCATCTGTAGGAAATACACACAAACACCGATGATATGATTAAAAGCAGCCTTAATCAGCCTACCTTATTCACTCTAGACGAGCTCAGCGAAACTTTTAGGATGAGGTCTCCGGGAAAGAGCTTCCGACAGCCTCAGAAATGTAAAATTGAAATTCCCACACCGAAATCTTTCTGGGAGAAAAGCCAACGTAGTGAAACAAGCGAAGCCTCAACCCTCCCCTCGACGACGCGCTGAAACCCCGCCTCTGCGTTATGATTGGCTGGCAGATGTCGAACTCGAAATGTAATTGGTGGGACTCGCTGTCTGTCTGAAATACTCGTCTCATATTGGTGGGCTCTGGGAGTAGTTCATAATAAGGATGTTGACTGCCAAACTGCGGACAAAAGGAACCGCAGCGAAGACTGTTGACTTTCAGTGAAATAGCGCTCACTAGTGGATAATACACTCAAAGACACAGGAGCGAGAGAACTAGTCAAATAATCCAGTGTAACTGAGTACTTCACCTACACGATAGTCAACTGAGCACTGAAGTAACTTATTAAGTTATTATACAGGTTTTATTCACCATGCCGTTATTGTAACTGTTCTAAACTACAAAAAAATTAAATATGGGATCTCCTTCAAACCCAGTAAAAACCTTTCTTTAATTTAATTTCTTTAATGACAGATAAACAGACCAAAATACCATGCTACTTACTGCAAAGGGACGAATTCAGGTTGATTTATTTGGACACATTTTGCTATTGAGATGGCTGGAAGAAGTTTCCCAATCAACCTGAATTCATATATTGTAATAACTATAGCTAATATTTCGGGTTAAGGTGATTAAGGGCCCATCCAGCCTCTCACTCATATTAAGCATCTGGTAATAACGGCGGAAAAACTTTCACTTGCAGCTCAAAGCATCATCAAATAAACCATAGTATTTTATAAACTAAGGGTTTCCTCAGCTAAAGGTGTTTGTCGTAACCGGGCCCGGGTCATCGGTGAAGTGAAGGTAACTGTAAGACTCTTCACTGAGTCGAAGACGAGGGGCAGAACGCTTCCTGAACACCCATAATGCAACAGACCAGAGCTCTGTGTTTCCCTCCAAAACAAACCACACTAAAACAGAAAAGCACGCCATCTCACATCACTGCGTACGTCTTATTTGAAGTCTGCTTGAAATTAAAATGAATGCATGTTAATCCAGAACTCAAGCCCCGCCTCCGATTCAATCTTCTGACAATCTGTCACATACTGACGCCTTCATGCACACGTTCACACAGATGCTGTGTTCACCAGCAGAAAGCCACTGCAATGCAAATGCTGAATCACTAATGTGTCTACACTCTAAACAAATCCTGGGTTATTTTATCTACCCAAATCCAAATGTGTTAAATGAGCTTAAATGTGGGCAGTATGTGTTCAAAAACTATATAAATATTCTATACTACAAAATATTATCAAAAATAAAGGAATTATCGTGCAAACCAGTGGTTGCGTGGAGTATATTTAAAAAAATATTTATAGGATTTAAGTTAATTCGTAAACATTAATTTACGTATGAAGTATAAAAAAATAAAAAATAGTACTATAGTAAAAATGATTAACCCATTATGCTGGGTTAAATAAACAACTCAATTTGCTGGGTATTTAATGAACCCAACATGTGTTCTGTCCTATTTTTACCCAGCCCTTGGGTTGAAAACCACCCAAAATGGGTTGTTTTTTAACCCAGTGATTTTTAGAGTGTAGAAAGCTCATTTGTTGCATCTAGATGAGAAGGTTTTATGATGATGAGAAACATGAATACAGCGTGTGGACTCGTAGTGTGTGTGTGTACAGAACTCGCACTCACCGGAGGACGGGCAGATGTCCCGAAGAGAGTATGGCCATAATCCATCCGCATTCGGCGCGATTCATGGTGGGACACACAGACAGAGAGAGAACAGAGAGTTTAGGGTAGAGGTAGAAACTGAGCAGATGAAGAGGTGTGTGTGTGTGTGTGTACCTGTGTGATGCTGTTCTCCGGGGCTCAGACGACTCCGGTCACCTGCACACACTCATTAGCCTGATGTAGTGTGTGCTAGCCTGCGAGATGTTCTTCCGCTAGTCCCGCGTCTGCTTCCGCTGACGCTCCTGTGAAAGCCCAGAGCATGACTGTACAGATCTCAGAGGATTATCACTGTCCAGCACTGTCCTGGACCGCACAGATCCGGCAAACACACACACGGATCTGAGAGAGTGTGTACCGCAGGCACACAGGCTGGAGAACAGGGCTAATACCTGAGGGTAAATATAGCCTGTTCTGATCTGCCCGCTGGCCAATGCCTGAGGACCACAGGAACACTACAAGGGATTTAGGATACAGTGACTCTTATGCTTTTAAAGCCTCTTGATGCTAAGATTGGCCTTAGTCACATACTGTACACACACACACACACACACACACACTCACTCACACACACACACGTCTGGTTTACTATCTTTGTGAGGACTCTCCATAGACGTAATGGTTTTTTATACTGTACAAACTGTATATTTTATCCCCTTACACTAACCCTATCTCTAAAACTATACCCATCACGGGAAACATCCTGCATTTTTACATTTAAAAAAACTAATTCTGTATGATTTATAAGCGTGTTTACCCATGGGGTCCTCAATTTAGGCCCACAGTGACACGAGTCCCCATGAGTCTGTGTGCATTCAGGTTTAAGTCCCCACCGGGATAGAAAAACATGTACACACACACTCACACACAAACTGACAGTCTCACACACACACACATGCAAAAAGTCACACACTCACTCGCTCTCACACGCGCACACACGCTTAAACCATTAAGCACTGACATGGTCAGAACAATTAGTATTAATGGAGAACTCCGGCGCAAAATGAACCTTTGGTCTAATAAAACATTGGTACCTAGTCAACCGTTCTCTGGGATTTGTTTTCATGATAATCGAATGTAAAGAGTTTTATCTCTAAAAACTGTTTAGCTTATAACGCTAGTAATGGGGGCATATAATAAGTAAAAAGAAATCGCTAGTTAATACCACTAACAAGACTCAAAATAGCCCCACACGAACACAGTAACATAATGAGGGTCCCTACATGCAAACCGAAGCATTGAGAACTTTGTAAGTGTACAGACCGTTTAATAAGAATCAGAATTGCGAGATATAAAGTCAGAATTGCGTTATATAAAGTCGCAATTGCGTGTTATAAAGTCAGAATTGATTGATATAAAGTCGCAATTGCGTGTTATAAAGTCAGAATTGATTGATATAAAGTCAGAATTGTGAGTTATAAAATCAGAATTGCGAGATATAAAGTCAGAATTGTGAGTTATAAAGTCAGAATTGCGTGATATAAAGTCGCAATTGCGTGTTATAAAGTCAGAATTGATTGATATAAAGTCAGAATTGTGAGTTATAAAATCAGAATTGCGAGATATAAAGTCAGAATTGCGAAATATAAAGTCAGAATTGCGTGATATAAAGTCGCAATTGCGTGTTATAAAGTCAGAATTGCGAGATATAAAGTCAGAATTGCGTGATATAAAGTCGCAATTGCGTGTTATAAAGTCAGAATTGCGAAATATAAAGTCAGAATTGATTGATATAAAGTCGCAATTGTGTTATAAAGTCAGAATTGCGTGATATAAAGTCGCAATTGCGTGTTATAAAGTCAGAATTGCGAAATATAAAGTCAGAATTGCGAGATATAAAGTCGCAATTGTGTGTTATAAAGTCAGAATTGCGAAATATAAAGTCAGAATTGATTGATATAAAGTCGCAATTGTGTTATAAAGTCAGAATTACGAAATATAAAGTCAGAATTGCGTGATATAAAGTCAGAATTGCGAGATATAAAGTCGCAATTGCATGATATAAAGTCAGAAATGCGAGATATAACGTCAGAATTGCGTGATATAAAGTCAGAATTGCGAGATATAAAGTCAGAATTGCGAGATATAAAGTCAGAATAGATTGATATAAAGTCAGAATAGATTGATATAAAGTTGCAATTGCGTGATATAAAGTCAGAATTGCGAGATATAAAGTCAGAAATGCGAGATATAAAGTCAGAAATGCGTGATATAAAGTCAGAAATGCGAGATATAAAGTCAGAAATGCGTGATATAAAGTCGAAATTGCATGTTGTAAAGTCAGAATTGTGAGATATAAACTATTCTGAGGGGAAAAAAGCTAGTCGTTTTTTCCCCTTATTTGGGCTGATAACTCGCAATTGCGAATTTACATCTCACAATTCTGACTTTATATCAATCAATTCTGACTTTATAACACATAATTGCGAGTTTATATCTCACAATTCTTCTGAGAAAAGATGTCAGAATTTCGAGATATAAACTCGCAATTATGTGATATAAAGTCAGAATTGATTGATACAAAGTCAGAATTGATTGATATAAAGTCAGAATTGCGAGATGTAAAGTCAGAATTGATTGATATAAAGTCAGAATTGCGAGATGTAAAGTCAGAATTGATTGATATAAAGTCAGAATTGCGAGATGTAAAGTCAGAATTGATTGATATAAAGTCAGAAGGGATTGATATAAAGTCAGAATTGATTGATATAAAGTCAGAATTGATTGATATAAAGTCAGAATTGCGAGATGTAAAGTCAGAATTGATTGATATAAAGTCAGAATTGATTGATATAAAGTCAGAATTGATTGATATAAAGTCAGAATTGATTGATATAAAGTCAGAATTGATTGATATAAAGTCAGAATTGATTGACATAAAGTCAGAATTGATTGACATAAAGTCAGAATTGATTGATATAAAGTCAGAATTGATTGATATAAAGTCAGAATTGATTGATATAAAGTCAGAATTGATTGATATAAAGTCAGAATTGATTGATATAAAGTCAGAATTGATTGATATAAAGTCAGAATTGATTGATATAAAGTCAGAATTGATTGATATAAAGTCAGAATTGATTGATATAAAGTCAGAATTGATTGATATAAAGTCAGAATTGCGAGATGTAAAGTCAGAATTGATTGATATAAAGTCAGAATTGATTGATATAAAGTCAGAATTGATTGATATAAAGTCAGAATTGATTGATATAAAGTCAGAATTGATTGATATAAAGTCAGAATTGATTGACATAAAGTCAGAATTGATTGATATAAAGTCAGAATTGCGAGATGTAAAGTCGCAATTGTGAGAAAAAAAGTCTCAATTCTGTCTTTTTTTCTTGCAATTGCGACTTTATTTCTCATAATTGCGACTTTATATCTCGCAATTGCGACTTTATTTCTCATAATTGCGACTTTATATCTCGCAATTGCGACTTTATTTCTCACAATTCTGACTTCATATCTCGCAATTGTGAGATAAAAAGGTCGCAATTAAGGTCGTACTATATAAAAAGTACACTAATTTGTAATGACTTCATTTCCATTTTTGTGTGAACCGCTCCTTTAATGTGCATCTTCTTCATAGACTCTCTCTCACTGCATGAATCGTGTACATCAGGAACACACGCAGGGAAGAGACTGGAAGAGTAACCCATCATGTTTCAGAATAGCGCACCTGGTTATTTTCACAGAACTGTGAAGGCATTCAGATACAAGGTTAGTCACATGATCAAGCAGTTCTTTAAATATTTGCTCAGCACAGCTCTGTCAAAACAGCATCAGTGGAACCGGAGCTTTGTAATTACTGAGGAAAGGATTTCTAGCATTGTGATCCAGCAAGCAGAGCATTGATCGGAGAGAATGGTGTGTAACTGAAGCCCTGTCCCCGTTAAACAGGCTCATGATTGGCTCACCTCAAACTCCAGCCGGAGGCTCTCAGGGAAACCTCAGGCCACGAGCCGTCGCCCTCACCTGGATGAGCGGGTCGGGAACCGGTCCTGTCCTGACACCTGTTTCCGTGAACTTCTGGGCCCAGGGAGTTGTGCTGAAACCCAAGCGGACATCTAGTGTTACACCACACACACAAACACACCAGGGTGTGTGAGAGAAGCTGAACACAGCCAATCACAGAGCAGCACTGCAAACAATACCCGTGCTATCACAATACATGTGTGCTCACCTACTGTACACACACTGAGTTTCTTCCCACAGCGAGTGTGTGTGTGTGTGTGTGAGTGTGTGTGTGTGAGTGTGTGAGAAAGTGAAATAATCCGGCAGTTCAAGGTCTGAACAAACAAAGGCTTTCACGGCTCACTAAATGAGTTTCTGTTCCGCTCTCTGGTTTATTTAAACTGTGCCTTTATCTTTTTCTGGGCTCTGTTTGACTTTTTGAACTTCTACATTTATACTAATAATTTTTGCTAGCATGTTAATCGTTGGATTGTGAGGTACATTTCCTTTTCACTTTGTCCGTGTCATGTTATTTGACGAGACGGAAGATGTATTTATGTCTGTAAATAAAGGCCTCAGTGTGGCAGAAGGAAGCACTGGATACAAAGAACAAAACAAGCAATTCAAGACACGAAAATGCAGCTTCATAACTGTGGCAAAGGCTTCGCTTATGAATCTGCCTGAACTGAATTTTGATATTAAAAGTCACATTACCTTTTTTATTTATTCCGTAGATACAAGCTTCCACACATAGGCTATATCATTGCAAATTTAAAAAAAAAGTTATGTTAGCCTATTTTAGGATCATAAAGATTTTTGTATGCGTTTTCCACAAGTTTTGATGCACAAAAAGTCCTTCCAAGTCCACAGGATATATTATATTTACAGTACAAGGGAAGAGTTTAGCCTGAAGTGTGAATTGTGGAAGTTTTGTTTAATTAAATTCTTGTGATTTGATTCCGATCTTGATTCAATATCGATTAATGTGTGGATCAATATTAGGTAGCCTACAGTAGATGTACGTTAATTTTCTCAAGAATAAAAGTACCTCACCTAATGCTGTAAAAATACAGAGATCCCTGTAGCCTATTATTATTAAAGGTTAAAAATAACAACTCAAATGAAATATAATGCAGTTTTTATTATAATAACAACGTTATAACTTTTTAATGATATAGGCCTAAGTAAAACTATAATACATATAGTGCACTGCACATATTTAGCAAAATACTCCTCTCTAATGTTTCTAGCCAACTAAGTTAACGTGCTATGGTCATTAAATATACATGTATAATAAGGCTGGCTTTCCTGAGGTAAATGTAACGTTATGTGACATTGTTCTCCAGCTGTTTTATTGACCTCTTTCCACGTTTGAAAAACACTGATTGATCGAGATTATGTATGAGGCATGTACATTCCGGTAAGTTATACTGTATCTTTCAACACACCTATTGTTCATTCGTGTTTATTTACTAAACTAAAGAGAGATTGTCGGTTCGCGCCCCGCTTGAACTGGGGCGCTACAGAGATCTGTCTCGACACACTTACAAGCGCCAAAACGGTACTTATTATTTGAATTTCGTAATTAAATTGATAGAATATGAGAGCTTGCTGAGAATTTGTTTCATATCAAAAGTAACCTTCTCTGTGTTGTCTGTCGGTGTCACTGTCCTCTTTGGCTTTGCTTCGCGATTTTTCTCTGCGTGAGAAAGTGTGTGTGTGTGTGTGTGTGTGTGTGTGGCGTGAGAGCGCGTGAAAAGTGTCGATTGCGTGAATCTCACTATGGCTATATCTCACACTTAATGCGAAGTTTGGCAGCCCTGAGTGCACGAGTCATAAAAGATCATAAACAGCAGAGTCTGAGACGAGCCTTCTTATAAATATCTAATTGTGTGTTACACTGAAGAAATCGGGGTTTGAAACTCCACGAAAGTGAGTAAATGATGCGAGAATCTTCAGTAATGTGTAAAGTATTCATTTTAAAAGTATACCGTCACCGTTGTTGTTTTTGAACGCTTTTCGAGCACCGCGTGTCCCCTCTGACTGCCCGTACCATGTGTGTCGTGTTGTGTTTTTTTGCTGCAGTGGTAAACACTGTGTGATCTTTCTTTAACACGCAAGCTGATCCAGTAGTGCATGCAGAAAGCCGCCTCACGATCACGAGCTTACACTTCGATTAAATCACCTGCGACATTAACTACATAACTTCTGTCACACTAACCATCTGACTCCAGTAGTTTGACTGGACATGATCAGTCGCCACTTTCTGCTCGCTACAAGATTAAAGCGCTGGTCAGGGGTGTTGAATGCTGGCGTCCCCTCAGAAGTGATCAAGTGTGTTTCTGAGGTTGGGCTGCGTGTCATTTCTCAGTCATCTCGCGCGACACAGATCATCATATCTCAGTCACACACACCCAGTGTGAGTGTGTGGCGGGTAGGAGCATGTGCTGAGGGTCAGGCGAGCATCATGGAGGACAACAATAACAACTCTGTGTCCACACTGACCGCCAGACAACACACGGACACTACCAAGGGTGAGACATGCACACTGACCGAACGAAGAAATGACATAGGGTTCAAGCGCTTAAGGTCTTTATGCACATGCGCAAAAACGTATTATGTTTTATTTAGCAAGCATGTAACCATCTCGATCATGGTAGGAAAAGACCATTTACAGCCAATACAGGCAATTTACCACAGGATATGTATGGGTGTTAAAGAGTAGTATGAAGCTGCAGACTCGGAGACCTGCATCTACAGTCCCCCTGCACCCAGAGTCCCGCATTCTCAGACCCCTCGTTTTTCGAGACAGCGCCTCCTATCAAATTGTATCGGGTAAACATGTGAAGAACATGAAGAACTTAAGCCAAAACGTGAGTAGGCTATCTTCAATTTTATTTAGCGAATCGTAGTAGCCTACTCGTTTGATTTATTTTTTAATAAAACTAATTTAGCTCATCGATACAACATATGAATAGTCCATTTAAAATTTGTAAAGATAGTTTGTAACAAGATTTGAGCCGTTAATGTATGTTTTTTCGCCCTCTTCCCCCCGAAATTATTTTGATAGCTAACGTTAGCCTTTAACCTTGGACTTTTTGTAGATATGTCATAAATGCTGCATTGATTTTCACTGCCCATTTTGTGCCCCCATATATTTCAAACCCACAAAGTTGTCCAAAGTTCAAAAACATCTCAAGGGACACCTCAACAGAGCAGTGCAACATGAAGGTAACATTTGCAAACATCTTTTTTCTTTTTTTTTTCTTTTTTTTTGAAACATCATAAGACATGTGCTATCGGGCCTATACTGTTGTAGGCTATTCCAGGGTACACCATACATCGACGGAGTCGCCCCTGCCGAACCCAGCAGCATATCATTTTATGATTATGCAAAGCGACTTATAAATTAGTTTTTTTTAATGCAATTGAAGACGAAAAGTAAAGTCACGAACACAGTTTTTTCTTCCTTTTTTCTTTACAGCAAGATGATGTTTAGGTGATCATTAAATAAAGTACAGAATTGTTTATTATTGGTGTTTTGTCTATTCTGATTTGTTTTGCTTCGCATTCAAAATATCAAAAAACAGATTTTGTAATGTTAGCATGGTCATGTTAATTAGACCATTATAGGTTGAACTGAAAGAAAAATTGGAATTTGAATAAAAGAAATATAAAAAAAAAACGTTGTAGCAATATAATATCACATACTATTTTTCAGAAGATAGTTCAATCTGTAATTGTATCCCTTCCATCGCAATGAGTTTTTTTTTTTGGCACATGCATTAAGCAGGGAACGCAAATATTTATTGGATCATTTATTTGGGGTGTTATACGATCTTTCGAACAGCAGGAGGCGCTGTGTTCGAAAAACGAGGGGTCTGAGAATGCGGGACTCTTGGTGGGGGACTGTAGATGCAGGCTCCGAGTCTGCAGCTTCATAATATTGGTTTTAAAGCTTTTAACAGTTGTAGCGCCCCCTATGGTCCAATCTTCATAAAAGTTTGCATGCTTGTTTCAAATCATGTCGCATATGTGCTCAGCTAATGTCGGGAAGTTTTCGTTTTAGATTTATAGGCTTTTGAGTATGTTTTGCCACACCCTTTTTTTCTAAATGACTCTTATAGCTATTCAAAACATAAAGTTCAACATTTTTTGATAATTATTGATCTATTCTAGAGAGTCCAGAGAATTGTGCCGCATGGGTTTTATCGAGGTTGAGGACTAGGACTAGTTCCCAAAAGCTGGTTAATGGAATAATCTCCAATATTTAACGAACGACTCAATTGACAGCAGCGGTCCTAGAGGCAAAGTTGCTCAGCATTTCTTTGGGATTTCTCACAGGCCTTGAGGGCAGAGAGTCAGACAGGCCCAGCGAGTTTTGTTCCGGTCGGCCTCCGTTAACCTCGTCTGACAGCTGCTCAGACTTGGTCGCCACCGGACGCTTTTTTCGAGATACGTGAATGTCCTTGGACGAAGACACCGCATGCCAATTTCCAAGTCAATTAGACTCAGGGTTGCATAGTTATAGCCATTTTTATGTTTTTTCCATGTTATAGCGCCACCAAGTGGCCAGTCGCCTTGTGCTTTTTCACATGACCACAAACCTATTGCATACATAGGTGTACCATGTTCGGTGAAATTGTCTCTTTCCGTTCAAGAGGGATTGCCGTTTTAGTAAAAGTGGCTCCGCCCACTTCAAACTTTTTGGTGTCCCGTCGCAGAGGTCAAATTTGAAATTGCAACTTTTTTGGATACTTATGGACAATCAGACTCCAGAGAATCCGATCGGGCGAAAAACCTAGGACTCCATTACAAAATTAGCTTTTTCAAAAAATTTGAATTATTTCAATTTCAATTTCAATTCAAAGCACTTTATTTGTCCCCAGGGGGAAATTTGAAGGGCACATTACAGTAGCTTGCACAGGCACACTGCACAACCACACACTACATACCGCATATCATTATACATAAATCAAAAATTAATCAGAATGTAAAAAAAAAAAAAAAAATGCACATAGAAATCATGTGTTCCTATTAATGTTCATACGCTGGACAGCCCTCGGGATGAAGGTTGCTTTCCTCCTCTGTGTCCGACAAAGCGGACAACGGAGTCGACATCCCGAGGGTAGCCATTCAAACTCCGAGAACAGAATGTGAGAGGGGTCATTAATAATCCTGCGTGCCACCTTTACAGTCTGTTGGTCACATAAGGCAGTGAGAGTTCGGACGGGCTGGTCAATAATTTTTGAACAGACCTTAACCACACTCGACAGGCGGTTCCTGTTTTGCAGAGTGATGGAGTGAAACCAGCTAATGAATGAAAAGGTTATTACATTTTCAACAAAAGCATAATAGAATGTGTTAAGAATAACTTTGTTAAAACCAAATGACTTCAACTTCCTAAGTAGATATTGTCTCTGATGACACTTTTTAAGGATCTCCTCAGTCTTAGTGGAAAACCTTAACAAATTGTCAAAAGTCCTTGCCTTTTACCCGAAAGTTTCGCCATCCATGCGTTTTTGTCCAATGTTGAGGCAAGGATTCCAACGATATGACACTTGAGCCTACGCTGTAGCGCCCCCATCAGGCCGATCGGGAAATTTATACAATTACAATAGAGTTTCAGTGCTACAGGCTTGAATCCCTAAGAAACAAATACAGTATTTTATAAGACAATCCGATACAGTGGCGACGAACAGTATTTCGACACTAGAAATCGTTTGATTTCTTCATTTTGAAAGTCTCTGTGTGATCAACCGTGTTTTGGTGATTGTGGGTGTCTCTGTTCTAAAGATGGTGAATGCAAATAATACATGCAACCATGTAATTATGGGTAGTTATGATAGCAAAGTAAATAGATGTATCAACTTTTAGAGAAGGCTCTCAGATTATTGCTGTGAAGTGAAAGCACTTCAAAAAATGAAAGTGTAAAAAGGTAATGGAAGTGTAAGTTTGCTGTAAAGCAAATATACTGAGCTAAGCTTTTTTATTTTGTTACAAAATAAATTTGTTAGACTCTAAAATTGCTAAAAAACCATAGCCGCGCATGTAATTGTTAAAATTTCCCAGGATCATTACTTTTGCAATGTGGTCCTAGGTTTCTCGCCCGATCGGAGCCAGACCAGTCTGATTGTCCATAAATTAGCAGAAAAAGCTGAAATTTCGATTGACGTCTGCGACGGGACACGAGACACCGTTACTAAAACGGCTATGCATGTCTATCCAAGCTGTGTTCCAAATTTAAAGTTGATATCACCAAAATGTGGTTAGCTGGTTAGCGATCGGCAGCATGCAAACATCTGACGTTGTGCTAGTCTTCAGTCCTCATTTGCTCTGTTTTCTTTGCAGACGTCAAGACAGTCAATAAAGCAAAGAAAGAGCCGAGGAAAGCGTCAGGCAAGAAGAAGAAGAAGAAGCAGAAGGAGGAGGCAGAATGTCTGATGTGCGAGCTTCCCTTCACAGACGCCGGCGTCTGGAGAGATCTGGGCTGTGAGTCCGGCTCAAGTCAAGTCAGCTTCATTCATACAGCGCTTTATCAATGCAGACTCTTCAAAGCAGCTTTACAGTGATAACAGGAGATACAGTAACAGAGATTGCTTGGCTTTACAGCAGCTCTAGAATAAAGTTATTGTCCAGCTAAAGTTAGTTTTGATTGATTCACTTCCATTGCAACGATCATTAGTTATTAACTTAGCGTCCGCTAACACGCCGCCGCTCTAACAGAGACCCGTAACCGCTCCGGCCGCTCTTCCGCACAGCAGCAGTGCCTGGCGTCTGGAGAACGCAAACCTTCAAATGCGTTCCAAGGTGCAAGCTTTGGAAATGTTTCTCTGAGGTCTTACCTCTGCAGTGGCGGTGCGGCTCCGGTCTTCCTCCGGGAGCAGGGATCATGGCACTGAGGCACTGCTGTGGGTCTGCCAGGCGATGCGTGGACCGGCCCGGCACCGCAGCTGCTCCTGCATTCACACCCACAGCTGCTGCATGCTATGAATAAAACATTTGTTGGGTTCATTTCGCCCCGCGGCGTCTCTCGCCAGCAGCTCAGAAGTGCCTTTGCTCCTCCATCAATAGCACTGACACTCTTAGATTTACTGTCCGCCTACTGAACGTGCTCCTGTTTCTCAGTTAATGATGCTAATGTTTCACCACAGATGATAATGTCAGCACTGCAGCTCCAATAGAGACACGCGTATGAGCCTTATCTGTCTATCTGTCTATCTGTCTATCTGTCTGTCTATCTATCTATCTATCTATCTATCTATCTATCTATCTATCTATCTATCTATCTATCTATCTATCTATCTGTCTGTCTGTCTGTCTGTCTGTCTGTCTATCTATCTATCTATCTATCTATCTATCTATCTATCTATCTATCTATCTATCTATCTATCTATCTATCTATCTATCTATCTATCTATCTATCTATCTATCTATCTATCTTATCTATCTATCTATCTATCTATCTATCTATCTATCTATCTATCTGTCTGTCTGTCTATCTGTCTGTCTGTCTGTCTGTCTGTCTATCTATCTATCTATCTATCTATCTGTCTGTCTGTCTATCTATCTATCTGTCTATCTGTCTATCTATCTGTCTGTCTATCTATCTATCTATCTATCTATCTATCTATCTGTCTGTCTGTCTGTCTGTCTGTCTGTCTGTCTGTCTGTCTGTCTGTCTGTCTGTCTGTCTGTCTGTCTGTCTATCTATCTATCTATCTATCTATCTATCTATCTATCTATCTATCTGTCTGTCTGTCTGTCTGTCTGTCTGTCTGTCTGTCTGTCTGTCTGTCTGTCTGTCTGTCTGTCTGTCTGTCTGTCTGTCTGTCTGTCTGTCTGTCTGTCTGTCTGTCTGTCTGTCTGTCTGTCCGTCCGTCTGTCTGTCCGTCCATACATACATAATTCTGCCTTTTAAAACTTCTACTTAACTAAAAAACATCTGACTTAAAGCTGTTAAGTCTACTTCAAACTTTATGGTCTGGCTTTCTCTAGCCAACTTAAAGTTTGTCTCGATTAACCTTTTTTTTTCTAGGTGTCAGTAAATGTGTGAGAACATGATCATCAGGTTTAGTTCATGTCATTGTCTTCATTTCACCTTTTCTAAAAAGGTACGGTTAGGACTGGTTAGTGGTATGGATAGGGTCATGCTTGTCTGTGTGTTTTCAGTCGCCGGCTCAGAATCCAGCGTGAAGAAGGAGAAGCGTAAGAGAGGTGACGGCAGTCGAGTGGAGAGTGAGGAAGATGGAGAAAAGAAGAAGAAGAAGGAGGCGGTCACTCGGCCAAACTACTTTATCTCAGTGCCAATCACCAATCCAGAGGTACGAGGCAGTCTGTTTACTATCCTCACTATACTTGATCATGTGTTCCCTGCTATCTGTGAGCCATTGGTTGTGAAGCTGTGTGTGTGTGTGTGTGTGTGTGTGTCAGATCAAGCAGGCGGTGCAGGACATGCAGAAGCTGGTGCTGGAGAAGGACCCTCGTCTGTCGCGAGCGCTGATACCTGTGGATACTCTACACATTACTCTACTAGTGGCTCACCTGAAGACACAGGAGCAGGTTGATCTGTAAGAACACACACACACACACACACACACACACACACACACACACACAGTGTTAGGAGCTGCACACACACACAGGACACAGTGTTCAGAAGGGTTCAAATCACAGCCAATCAGAACAGCGTGTGGGCGGAGTGACATAAAGTGACATTAAACTTTTAAAAGTATGACAATAATAAAAAAATGCACATATTATGTGCTTTATTTAATTATAATAATAATATAAGTATTGTCATACTTTTATTGTCATACTTTGTAACAAAATGTCAAAATGACTTGAGATGTAGTAACCGTGGTATAAGAGGAATAAATGACTTAAATTATTGCTAAATAAATTAATCTTAATTAAATAATGTAACAATCTATTATTGTGCAGTTTTTAATAATTCACCGATCTGTTGTCCATTATTCCTTATGTAACACACGGCTTATTGCTCTTTAAAACAGAAAACAAAGAACACTGATTCTGTTTATAGTAATGTTAGTTGTGTTCACTCTTTGTTCTTGGCAATACACTAAAGGCAAGCTGACCCCAGTTAAAGTAAAAGAGCATCAGCTGCTCCGTAGAGACAAGCTGTCCAAGCCAAAGACATTCACTGTGTTTAAAGGCCACATGTGAGATCTGTCAGAACGACGTGTGTGTGTGTGTGTGTGTGTGTGTGTGTGTGTGCAGCGCTGTGTCCACACTCTCAGTGCTGGAGTCTCCTCTGAACACACTGCTGGCGGGACACCGGCTGATCCTGTGTGTGTGTGTGTGTGTGTGTGTGTGTGTGTGCAGCGCTGTGTCCACACTCTCAGTGCTGGAGTCTCCTCTGAACACACTGCTGGCGGGACACCGGCTGATCCTGTGTGTGTGTGTGTGTGTGTGTGTGTGTGTGCAGTGCTGTGTCCACACTCTCAGTGCTGGAGTCTCCTCTGAACACACTGCTGGCGGGACACCGGCTGATCCTGTGTGTGTGTGTGTGTGTGTGTGTGTGTGTGCAGTGCTGTGTCCACACTCTCAGTGCTGGAGTCTCCTCTGAACACACTGCTGGCGGGACACCGGCTGATCCTGTGTGTGTGTGTGTGTGTGTGTGTGTGTGTGCAGTGCTGTGTCCACACTCTCAGTGCTGGAGTCTCCTCTGAACACACTGCTGGTGGGACACCGGCTGATCCTGTGTGTGTGTGTGTGTGTGTGTGTGTGTGTGTGTGTGTGTGTGTGTGCAGTGCTGTGTCCACACTCTCAGTGCTGGACTCTCCTCTGAACACACTGCTGGCGGGACACCGGCTGATCCTGTGTGTGTGTGTGTGTGTGTGTGTGTGTGCAGCGCTGTGTCCACACTCTCAGCGCTGGAGTCTCCTCTGAACACACTGCTGGCGGGACACCGGCTGATCCTGTGTGTGTGTGTGTGTGTGTGTGTGTGTGCAGCGCTGTGTCCACACTCTCAGTGCTGGAGTCTCCTCTGAACACACTGCTGGCGGGACACCGGCTGATCCTGTGTGTGTGTGTGTGTGTGTGTGTGTGTGTGTGCAGCGCTGTGTCCACACTCTCAGTGCTGGAGTCTCCTCTGAACACACTGCTGGCGGGACACCGGCTGATCCTGTGTGTGTGTGTGTGTGTGTGTGTGTGTGTGTGTGTGTGTGTGTGTGTGTGTGTGCAGCGCTGTGTCCACACTCTCAGCGCTGGAGTCTCCTCTGAACACACTGCTGGCGGGACACCGGCTGATCCTGTGTGTGTGTGTGTGTGTGTGTGTGTGTGTGTGTGTGTGTGCAGTGCTGTGTCCACACTCTCAGTGCTGGAGTCTCCTCTGAACACACTGCTGGCGGGACACCGGCTGATCCTGTGTGTGTGTGTGTGTGTGTGCAGTGCTGTGTCCACACTCTCAGTGCTGGAGTCTCCTCTGAACACACTGCTGGCGGGACACCGGCTGATCCTGTGTGTGTGTGTGTGTGTGTGTGTGTGTGTGTGTGTGTGCAGCGCTGTGTCCACACTCTCAGCGCTGGAGTCTCCTCTGAACACACTGCTGGCGGGACACCGGCTGATCCTGTGTGTGTGTGTGTGTGTGTGTGTGTGTGTGTGTGCAGCGCTGTGTCCACACTCTCAGCGCTGGAGTCTCCTCTGAACACACTGCTGGCGGGACACCGGCTGATCCTGTGTGTGTGTGTGTGTGTGTGTGTGTGTGTGTGCAGCGCTGTGTCCACACTCTCAGTGCTGGAGTCTCCTCTGAACACACTGCTGGCGGGACACCGGCTGATCCTGCCCTTCTGTGGAGTCGGACACTTTAAACAGGAGGTGGCGTTCGTCCAGATCGCAGAAGGAGAGCCTCTGAACACACTCGCGCTCATCGCAGGTACAGCGCTCTTCCTCTTCCTCACTCCTCATCCTCACTCCTCATCCTCACTCCTCATCCTCACTCCTCATCCTCACTCCTCACTCCTCATCCTCACTCCTTATCCTCACTCCTCATCCTCACTCCTCACTCCTCATCCTCACTCCTCATCCTCACTCCTCTTCCTCACTCCTCTTCCTCACTCCTCATCCTCACTCCTCATCCTCACTCCTCTTCCTCACTCCTCACTCCTCATCCTCACTCCTCATCCTCACTCCTCATCCTCACTCCTCACTCCTCACTCCTCATCCTCACTCCTCATCCTCACTCCTCATCCTCACTCCTCACTCCTCACTCCTCACTCCTCATCCTCACTCCTCACTCCTCACTCCTCATCCTCACTCCTCACTCCTCACTCCTCATCCTCACTCCTCACTCCTCACTCCTCATCCTCACTCCTCACTCCTCACTCCTCACTCCTCATCCTCACTCCTCACTCCTCATCCTCACTCCTCTTCCTCACTCCTCATCCTCACTCCTCATCCTCACTCCTCATCCTCACTCCTCACTCCTCATCCTCACTCCTCATCCTCACTCCTCATCCTCACTCCTCACTCCTCATCCTCACTCCTCATTCTCACTCCTCATCCTCACTCCTCTTCCTCACTCCTCATCCTCACTCCTCATCCTCACTCCTCTTCCTCACTCCTCATCCTCACTCCTCATCCTCACTCCTCATCCTCACTCCTCACTCCTCACTCCTCACTCCTCATTCTCACTCCTCATCCTCACTCCTCTTCCTCACTCCTTACCCTCACTCCTCATCCTCACTCCTCACTCCTCATCCTCACTCCTCACTCCTCACTCCTCATCCTCACTCCTCACTCCTCATCCTCACTCCTCACTCCTCACTCCTCATCCTCACTCCTCACTCCTCACTCCTCATCCTCACTCCTCACTCCTCACTCCTCACTCCTCACTCCTCATCCTCACTCCTCACTCCTCACTCCTCATCCTCACTCCTCTTCCTCACTCCTCATCCTCACTCCTCATCCTCACTCCTCATCCTCACTCCTCACTCCTCATCCTCACTCCTCATCCTCACTCCTCATCCTCACTCCTCACTCCTCATCCTCACTCCTCATTCTCACTCCTCATCCTCACTCCTCTTCCTCACTCCTCATCCTCACTCCTCTTCCTCACTCCTCATCCTCACTCCTCATCCTCACTCCTCATCCTCACTCCTCATCCTCACTCCTCACTCCTCACTCCTCATCCTCACTCCTCATTCTCACTCCTCATCCTCACTCCTCTTCCTCACTCCTCATCCTCACTCCTCATCCTCACTCCTCTTCCTCACTCCTCATCCTCACTCCTCTTCCTCACTCCTCATCCTCACTCCTCTTCCTCACTCCTCTTCCTCACTCCTCTTCCTCACTCCTCATCCTCACTCCTCATCCTCACTCCTCATCCTCACCCCTAACTCCTCATCCTCACTCCTCATCCTCACTCCTCATCCTCACTCCTCTTCCTCACTCCTCATCCTCACTCCTCTTCCTCACTCCTCATCCTCACTCCTCATCCTCATTCCTCATCCTCACTCCTCTTCCTCACTCCTCATCCTCACTCCTCTTCCTCACTCCTCATCCTCACTCCTCTTCCTCACTCCTCATCCTCACTCCTCATCCTCACTCCTCAC
Source organism: Rhinichthys osculus (assembly GCA_029959095.1). Lineage (NCBI taxonomy): Eukaryota > Metazoa > Chordata > Actinopteri > Cypriniformes > Leuciscidae > Rhinichthys > Rhinichthys osculus. Next base: position 39,256,460 of record JARWKJ010000012.1, read on the forward strand.
TCCTCACTCCTCACTCCTCATCCTCACTCCTCATCCTCACTCCTCTTCCTCGCTCCTCATCCTCACTCCTCTTCCTCACTACTCATCCTCACTCCTCATTCTCACTCCTCTTCCTCACTCCTCATCCTCACTCCTCATCCTCACTCCTCTTCCTCACTCCTCTTCCTCACTCCTCATCCTCACTCCTCATCCTCACTCCTCATCCTCACTCCTCATCCTCACCCCTAACTCCTCATCCTCACTCCTCATCCTCACTCCTCATCCTCACTCCTCATCCTCACTCCTCACTCCTCATCCTCACTCCTCATCCTCACTCCTCATCCTCACTCCTCACTCCTCATCCTCACCCCTAACTCCTCATCCTCACTCCTCATCCTCACTCCTCATCCTCACTCCTCTTCCTCACTCCTCATCCTCACTCCTCATCCTCACTCCTCATCCTCACTCCTCATCCTCACTCCTCTTCCTCACTCCTCATCCTCACTCCTCATCCTAATTCCTCATCCTCACTCCTCATCCTCACTCCTCATCCTCACTCCTCTTCCTCACTCCTCATCCTCACTCTTCATCCTCACTCCTCACTCCTCATCCTCACTCCTCATCCTCACTCCTCTTCCTCACTCCTCACCCTCACTCCTCATCCTCACTCCTCATCCTCACTCCTCATCCTCACTCCTCACTCCTCATCCTCACTCCTCATCCTCACTTCTCATCCTCACTCCTCTTCCTCACTCCTCACTCCTCACTCCTCATCCTCACTCCTCATCCTCACTCCTCTTCCTCACTCCTCTTCCTCACTCCTCATCCTCACTCCTCTTCCTCACTCCTCATCCTCACTCCTCTTCCTCACTCCTCTTCCTCACTCCTCATCCTCACTCCTCATGCTCACTCCTCATCCTCACTCCTCTTCCTCACTCCTCTTCCTCACTCCTCATCCTCACTCCTCATCCTCACTCCTCTTCCTCACTCCTCATCCTCACTCCTCATCCTCATTCCTCATCCTCACTCCTCATCCTCACTCCTCATCCTCACTCCTCATCCTCACTCCTCTTCCTCACTCCTCATCCTCACTCTTCATCCTCACTCCTCATCCTCACTCCTCTTCCTCACTCCTCATCCTCACTCCTCATCCTCACTCCTCACTCCTCATCCTCACTCCTCATGCTCACTCCTCATCCTCACTCCTCTTCCTCACTCCTCTTCCTCACTCCTCATCCTCACTCCTCATCCTCTCCTCAGTGCACTGCAAACTCCACATTAAACACACACCATTCGTTCAGCTAAATCGGCTCATTTATTCATGCTGTATTGTGGTTAATGATGCAAATATGGAGAGATCACTAGCGTCCGAGTTCAAGCGAAGCAGAGCACGAGTGAACGCGACCGTCCCTGCGTTACAGAGCCAAATAAACATCACTGAACATCAGAAAATGTGTTGAGCGATACAGTCCAACTTACTGAAATCCATATCATGTCTCTCATGTAATCGCTCAATCAGTGTTTCAAAGGCAGGAAGACATCAATAACACAGTTGTAAACAATGTCACGCTTGTTGACCCTTAACTCGCTAGTCAGCGAGAGCGCACTCGCCACCAAGTGGACAGGAGTGGGAATTACAGTTACAAGGTACAACACATCACTCTCAGTGTAAATGACGGACAGCTTTCAGATTTTTACGTCACTGCTAAAAAAATCCTTCAATGACAACAAAACTTCGGTCAACACAACCTCTGACGTACATGTAGTACAGTTTAAAGGGATTGTTTACCCAGAAATGATCATTCTATCATCATTACCTGCCTTACTGTTCCTTACACATGACTGACTTTATTCTGCGGACCGTAAGAGAGGATATTTTGAGAGATGCCTCATTGTTTTTGTCCACAGTGGAAGTCAGTAGAGTCCAAAACTGTCTTTTGTGAAGAATGAGCATTGATTGATTGATTATGGAGATATTACTTTCGCATGTCACACAGTAAAATATTAGCATATCGCCGCTCAAAGACATATGCTAAGAAAGAGGGCGTTTCGGTGAATTATAATGTTGTTGTCGTGGTGTGGTGATGTTGGTTACGAACGATCTCGTCTCGGCCTCGAACTGATACGGTAAAACCAACGACTGAAGCTTACGATTATGGTTATGGGTTGATGATTATTAAAGCGCTTTGGGTGTACAGTGGTACATATGAAAGCGCTATATAAATGCCTAATTCATTCATTCATGGTAAGGGATGTTACGTTTCTGACACGCGCGTGAGGTGTTTGGCCAATCACAGCACACTGGGTCAGCTGGCCAATCAGAGCACTCTGAGCTCTTCAGAAGGACTATAGGATCTGCAATAATGTTCTGTTAACCTATTACACCCAATTAAGACAACAATGAGAATGAGAATCTACATCTGTGATCTGCTTCTGGTGTGTGGATGTGTTTGATTGTCCCTTCAGTCTTCAGATTCTCTAACATAATCGTCCATTGTACCAAAGTTGTGACCAGATTTGAGGTTTTACTGCTTCCAGTATTGGCGTAATCAGATTGATATGACATGTAAAAAAGCCTCTAATACTCACTGATAGTTTATATGAGCTCAGTATTTTGGACCCCTATTTGAAGTCGAGTGCAAACACGTTCTAGACTTCGAACAAGACACTGAGAGCTCAGTCTGCTAATGGCATCTCTCTCTTTCTCGCTCTCTCTGTATTGATTATGTCTTGTCTTACATTGAGGACGGTGAGACAGTCTCGGTCCGGTCTGCGGGAGGCTGTAAATAGCCTATCCCAGGATGCATCTGTGTCTCTGAGGCTGTGTGTGTGTTCTTTCTCTCCGCCCAGAGAGTGTGAGGAAGGCGTTTGAGGAGAGAGGCATCGTGTCTGGAGATGACAAAGCCTTCAAACCTCATCTGACATTTCTCAAACTCTCACGAGCTCCCAAACTACGCAAGCAGGTAAGAAGCGCTCGCGTGTGTGTGTGTGTGTGTGTGTGTGTGTGTGTGTGCAGAATAAATGTACTGTAACACAGCACTGAGACAATGACAACAGTGATCAGTAGATAATTGCAATTTATTTTTGGAAATCATGATTAATTATTCTTCCACTAAATAATATAGTCTATCTGTGCAGTCACAGTTATGTAAGTGTGTGTATAATTCATGGAAAAAAATAAATAAATCAGCTTTTATTAGTGAAAATGCACCTGACGTGCCCATTTTGAAAGCTAATAATTATACAGAACCGTTCAAAGGTTTGGGGTCAGTAAGACTTTAATTTACTTTTATAGAAATTAATACTTTTATTCGCTAAGGATGCATTAAATTGACGGTAATACATTTATAATGCTGTTCTTTTGAACTTTCTGTTCATCAAAGAATCCTGAAAAATAATATATATTAATAAAATGTTTTCAACACTGATAATAATCATAAATGTTTCTTGATCATCAGATCCTCATATTATAGTGATTTCTGAAGGATCATGTGACACTGAAGACTGGAGTAATGATGCTGAAAACTCAGCTTTAATCACAGGAATAAATGACACTTTACTGTATATTCACATAGAAAACAGCTGTTAAAGTGCCTCTATTGTCTCTATTCATGCAGTGTGTAATACAGCTGTTTGTGAATGTAAAAGGTCTGCAAAGTTTCAGAGATCAAAGTGCAGGTAAAGTGTTGTTGAGTGTGTTTACATGCACGCTCTTAGGCTGATTATACTTAATACGCGGTCATGTAAACACGGAAACCCGGTTTCTTTGATCAGAGTAAGGTCATAAACGGCTGAAGCATAAACCGCTTTTTTTGCCTCTTACTCGGCATTTAAACGCATTAACCTGCTTTCTGTCGGCTTATTGAAGTGCGCATGTGTGAAATCTGACAGGAACGCATCCTTAGTGCAGATTTAAACATCCAGACTGAGCGAGCGCTTCACAGGAAAGCAAGAAGGACTCTTTCAGGACCCAGAAAATGATAGAAATGTGCTCATCTCGTGCAGCAGAAGTAGAAGAGGTTCAGTCAAAGCGCTGCATCTGTAACCGCACAAGAGGATGATGAACGAGCTGAACGTTTCCCGCTGACATGTTGCAAACTTTATTTAAAGGTGCCCTAGAATTTGAAATTGAATTTATCTTGGCATAGTTAAATAACAAGAGTTCAGTACATGAACATGACATACAGTGAGTCTCAAACACCATTGTTTTCTCCTTCTTATTTAAATCTCGTTTTTGAAAACAACCCTGAAAAATAGGCAAATCTCCACATAACACCGACTGTGACGCAACAGTCGGAATCATTAATATGTAGCCTACGCCTCCAAAAATGTGCATATGCCAGCCCATGTTCAATGCCAGGCAGAACCGCGCAGCCGAATCATCGGAAGTTCTGCAGGTGAAGAGACAAGCGAGGATCACAGGGAAAATGGCAGATCATGGGACAAATGTTATGTTCCAGGCTGTGCATGGGATGTGAGGACTTTTCATCCCCTTCTCACAGAAAAGAAATGTCAACAGGCGTGGTTGATGTTAATCTATATATTCGGATACCGCAACAGTTTAATTCGAAGTTGTTAGTTTGCTCTGCCCATTTCACCATGGACTTATTTTCTAACCTGGGACAATATCAAGCAGGCTTCTCTCAGCGTCTCATACTGAAGAAGGGGCAATTCCAACTATATTCCCGCAAGCGGTAAACTAGTGATTTTATTAACGATAATTTACACTGTGTTATCTAGATCCAGCGCAAGATCCTAGTACAGTAACAAATAGCAAACTCCAAGTAACGAGCATACATAACTAAAATATTTACACTGAGGTTAATATTTCTTGCCGGTGTTGTCAAATAAATCTACAAAATAATACTGTAGATACATATGTAAATTCCCTTTTGTCAAATAATTTTACTTTCGTCTATTTCATCAACAACACGTCAGGGGCTAACTACGTTAGTTTAGTTGCTCACAGATAATGTTAGCTCACTCCATCCTTCTAGCCAACGTCACATTCTCCACCACATAAGTTGAAGCTATTTATTTGACAAGGCATCTAACGTTAGTCCATTTGTTAAAATGTTTTCAATTTTGAAAACTGACGTATGATTATTTTGCACGCTTGTATTTCAGAGTGTGTGAAGTGAAATAGTGAAACAGCCAATCAGAGCAGAACTCCTCATTACTATTCATGACCCTTCCAAATAAGGTAAAAACACACCATTTCATTCTAGGGCCAATTTCTAGAGTTGAAAATGGACCTGTAAAACCATTTTAACATTTTAAATGCCTTTAAATAAGCCACATACCCTCTATGTAGATATCAGAGACAAAATTAAAATATTATTTCAACACATTCTAGGGCACCTTTAACATCACAACTCAGACATACCAAGTCTCCCGGAAGTTCCGGGAGTCTCCCGCATATTGATAGCCCTGATGCCCGCAAATTAGTTCAAATCTCCCGGAATCTAGAGCGCGCATAACCAACCAGAGCAGAGTAGACCAATCACAACAGACTGGGCCATCTAACCAATTAGAGCAGAGTAGACCAATCACAACAGACTGGGCCATCTGACCAATCAGAGCAGAGTAGACCAATCACAACAGACTGAACCATCTGACCAATCAGAGCAGAGTAGACCAATCACAACAGACTGGGCCATCTGACCAATCAGAGCAGAGTAGACCAATCACAACAGACTGAACCATCTGACCAATCAGAGCAGAGTAGACCAATCACAACAGACTGGGCCATCTGACCAATCAGAGCAGAGCAAACCAATCACAACTGACTGAACCATCTGACCAATCAGAGCAGAGCAAACCAATCACAACAGACTGGGCCATCTGACCAATCAGAGCAGAGCAAACCAATCACAACAGACTGGGCCATCTGACCAATCAGAGCAGAGTAGACCAATCACAACAGACTGAACCATCTGACCAATCAGAGCAGAGTAGACCAATCACAACAGACTGAACCATCTGACCAATCAGAGCAGAGCAAACCAATCACAACAGACTGGGCCATCTGACCAATCAGAGCAGAGCAAACCAATCACAACTGACTGAACCATCTGACCAATCAGAGCAGAGCAAACCAATCACAACAGACTGGGCCATCTGACCAATCAGAGCAGAGCAAACCAATCACAACAGACTGGGCCATCTGACCAATCAGAGCAGAGTAGACCAATCACAACAGACTGGACCATCTGACCAATCAGAGCAGAGGAGACCAATCACAACAGACTGGACCATCTGACCAATCAGAGCAGAGCAAACCAATCACAACAGACTGGGCCATCTGACCAATCAGAGCAGAGGAGACCAATCACAACAGACTGGACCATCTGACCAATCAGAGCAGAGGAGACCAATCACAACAGACTGGGCCATCTGACCAATCAGAGCAGAGTAGACCAATCCCAACAGACTGGACCATCTGACCAATCAGAGCAGAGTAGACCAATCCCAACAGACTGGACCATCTGACCAATCAGAGCAGAGGAGACCAATCACAACAGACTGAACCATCTGACCAATCAGAGCAGAGCAAACCAATCACAACAGACTGGACCATCTGACCAATCAGAGCAGAGGAGACCAATCACAACAGACTGAACCATCTGACCAATCAGAGCAGAGCAAACCAATCACAACAGACTGGACCATCTGACCAATCAGAGCAGAGTAGACCAATCCCAACAGACTGGACCATCTGACCAATCAGAACAGAGGAGACCAATCACAACAGACTGAACCATCTGACCAATCAGAGCAGAGCAAACCAATCACAACAGACTGGACCATCTGACCAATCAGAGCAGAGCAAACCAATCCCAACAGACTGGACCATCTGACCAATCAGAGCAGAGGAGACCAATCACAACAGACTGAACCATCTGACCAATCAGAGCAGAGCAAACCAATCACAACAGACTGGGCCATCTGACCAATCAGAGCAAACCAATCACAACAGACTGGACCATCTGACCAATCAGAGCAGAGCAGACCAATCACAACAGACTGGGCCATCTGACCAATCAGAGCAGAGCAAACCAATCCCAACAGACTGGACCATCTGACCAATCAGAGCAGAGCAAACCAATCACAACAGACTGGGCCATCTGACCAATCAGAGCAGAGCAAACCAATCACAACTGACTGAACCATCTGACCAATCAGAGCAGAGCAAACCAATCACAACAGACTGGGCCATCTGACCAATCAGAGCAGAGCAAACCAATCACAACTGACTGAACCATCTGACCAATCAGAGCAGAGTAGACCAATCACAACAAACTGGGCCATCTGACCAATCAGAGAAGAGTAGACCAATCACAACAGACTGGACCATCTGACCAGTCAAAGAAGAGTAGACCAATCACAACAGACTGGACCATCTGACCAATCAGAGCAGAGTAGACCAATCACAACAGACTGAACCATCTGACCAATCAGAGCAGAGCAAACCAATCACAACAGACTGGACCATCTGACCAATCAGAGCAGAGCAAACCAATCACAACAGACTGGGCCATCTGACCAATCAGAGCAGAGCAAACCAATCACAACTGACTGAACGATCTGACCAATCAGAGCAGAGCAAACCAATCACAACAGACTGGGCCATCTGACCAATCAGAGCAGAGCAAACCAATCACAACAGACTGGGCCATCTGACCAATCAGAGCAGAGTAGACCAATCACAACAGACTGGACCATCTGACCAATCAGAGCAGAGCAAACCAATCACAACTGACTGAAACATCTGACCAATCAGAGCAGAGCAAACCAATCATAACTGACTGGACCATCTGACCAATCAGAGCAGAGTAGACCAATCCCAACAGACTGGGCCATCTGACCAATCAGAGCAGAGTAGACCAATCACAACAGACTGGACCATCTGACCAATCAGAGCAGAGCAAACCAATCACAACAGACTGGACCATCTGACCAATCAGAGCAGAGCAAACCAATCCCAACAGACTGGACCATCTGACCAATCAGAGCAGAGCAAACCAATCACAACAGACTGGGCCATCTGACCAATCAGAGCAGAGCAAACCAATCACAACTGACTGAACCATCTGACCAATCAGAGCAGAGCAAACCAATCACAACAGACTGGGCCATCTGACCAATCAGAGCAGAGCAAACCAATCACAACTGACTGAACCATCTGACCAATCAGAGCAGAGTAGACCAATCACAACAAACTGGGCCATCTGACCAATCAGAGCAGAGTAGACCAATCACAACAGACTGGACCATCTAACCAATCAGAGCAGAGTAGACCAATCACAACAGACTGGACCATCTGACCAGTCAAAGAAGAGTAGACCAATCACAACAGACTGGACCATCTGACCAATCAGAGCAGAGGAGACCAATCACAACAGACTGAACCATCTGACCAATCAGAGCAGAGCAAACCAATCACAACAGACTGGACCATCTGACCAATCAGAGCAGAGCAAACCAATCACAACAGACTGGGCCATCTGACCAATCAGAGCAGAGCAAACCAATCACAACAGACTGGGCCATCTGACCAATCAGAGCAGAGCAAACCAATCACAACTGACTGAACGATCTGACCAATCAGAGCAGAGCAAACCAATCACAACAGACTGGGCCATCTGACCAATCAGAGCAGAGTAGACCAATCACAACTGACTGAACGATCTGACCAATCAGAGCAGAGCAAACCAATCACAACAGACTGGGCCATCTGACCAATCAGAGCAGAGCAAACCAATCACAACAGACTGGGCCATCTGACCAATCAGAGCAGAGTAGACCAATCACAACAGACTGGACCATCTGACCAATCAGAGCAGAGGAGACCAATCACAACAGACTGGACCATCTGACCAATCAGAGCAGAGCAAACCAATCACAACTGACTGAAACATCTGACCAATCAGAGCAGAGCAAACCAATCATAACTGACTGGACCATCTGACCAATCAGAGCAGAGTAGACTAATCCCAACAGACTGGGCCATCTGACCAATCAGAGCAGAGTAGACCAAACACAACAGACTGGACCATCTGAACAATCAGAGCAGAGTAGACCAATCCCAACAGACTGGGCCATCCGACCAATCAGAGCAGAGTAGACCAATCACAACAGACTGGACCATCTGACCAATCAGAGCAGAGTAGACCAATCACAATCAATGCTACTATTGCTTGTTTCTGTCTGTTTTTGATCCGCAGATTCAGTTCTCTTTCAGTAGATGGAAAGAGTTAGGTTTTTGACCTTGGATGCATGTAAACCAATTCTAGGAGAAAACAAAACAACATTAGGAGCCTTTAAAATAGCATAATAGGACTGAAATAATATTTTACAATATTATAGTGTTAATGCAGCCTTGTTTCAAAAACATTAAAAAAGCTAAAGTGCTCTAGTTTGATGTGTTGTGCGGATGAAGGATGTTCAGACAGTGAGGGGTGAGACTGGCGCCAGATCATCACTCACACACACACAATCAGATCAAACACACATTACCCAGCTTTAATCTGCTCAGACTCGTGTGCTTCCACTCCCAGTGTTCACGCTGCTCCTCTGAAGACAGAGACCGGGTCTGAGACTCTCTGCACATCCGCTGTTCCTTCAGCTGTGTGTACGTGACAGACGGACTGATGCTGCTTCTCCGTGTGGAGGACACAGATAGGGACGTGTGTGTGTGTGTGTGTAAACTTCCCACAGCTCAGGCTTCCTCTCGAGGTTATCGGCCCCGACACACACTTCCATCCTCACTGGACTGACTCTTGTGTGTGAGTCCTTCAGTTTGCTCTGGACTCATTGTGTGACGTGTGTGTGTGTCTTCGCAGGGCGTTAAGAAGCTGGATCCGGCGCTGTTTTCCGACTTCGAGAGCCGTGTGTTCGGAGACGAGTGTGTGTGTAGAGTGGACCTGTGCTCCATGCTCAAGAAAAAGACCTCAGATGGATACTACCACTGCGAGAAGAGCGTCACGTTCAGTGAGTAAACCTGTGTGTGTGTGTGTGTGTGTGATGAAGATGCCGCTGTGCATCAGTCTAGTGTGACTCAGTGCTTCTGGACTGGATGGGTCTTTGACATCATCATCTTCTGGCTTGTGATTTGGGCTCAGGTTTGCAGGTCATTTCCAAACTCTAGATGTTTTATGTTAGCCTGGTACTGTGTGGTGGCATCAGATAGTATGAGTAAATGAACAGTGTTTCCTCTTTCTGTGTGTTACCTGGACCGAGTAATTCACGTTGATTTGCCAGTAAAAGTCTTCGTGAAAACTACAGATCACACTTCCTCACGTTTGTATTCCCGCCCACGGACTGTCGGATCAGCAGAGGGTTATTAAAACAACAGTTAATGTACGGTTAGGGTTAATATCACTCTACCGTACTTTGTCTACTCTTTGAACAGTATTATGGTAAAACTGGATCACTATGGCAACATCTTTCTTACCTTTCAGTTTTCTCCTTCGTTTGGTCTAAAACACTGTGTTTGTGCTCATCCAGTCTGAAAGGTTGACTACAAGCATGAAGATTTATCATATTTTCCGTCTCTTTATTCTCTCTGTGTTTAAGATTCTTTGAACCCTTTAGCCGCTGTCTACAAAGCTCTGGACCCGACTCTGGAAACACAAAGAAACTTCCTATAAACATTCACTCTTTGAATTCTTGCACCCGGGAGCGATACAAGTCGACGCCATCATGAGTAAAAGTTTGCTAAGAAGTATGTCCTACTAAAGCAAGGCGGTATTTGACTCTGGAAAGCAGATCCAGAGCAGACTGGTGGGCGTGGCCTTGGACCGCAACAAGCCCAGTGCATTATGGGTGTTGAAGTTTTCCTACCTGTTTGGCAAAAGGGAAAACAACAGCCTTTTTCTCAGTTTTCTATAGTCAGGCAGCACCGATGTTTTCATCTTTCTACTGCGGAGGCAGACAAGTTTTGTGAAAGCTCATCCTGCCAGGTGGTGAAGTTTCTATTAATGAGTACCATATTTTTAAGGCAAGACACTACAGGTTAAAAACACTTGTTTTTTCAGGCACTGGTCAATCCTGAAGAAGTTTATTTTGGGATAACAACCAGCTGGATGTACATTATCCTGCTTATTGCGCAGGCATTGGCCTCACTAAATATTGATTTGAGCTGAGATATTTTATTAGCTCATTAAACTATTAGCAAGCAGCTTTGAGTTAAAACGGACATTTAAGGGATAATGTTCAGACCAATCTCTTATTAAACTGCTTTTCCCCACATAAATGACAGGGACGTGAAATATTGATTTGAGATTATTTTATGATCCTTCACAGTGTACACCTGTAGTGTACTTGTACTTTATTTCATTTCTAGAAAAGCCAACCATGGACAGTAAAGACAGTTTGTCAGAAATCATGCTAACACAACACACACGAGTTCCTGATTTATCACATGCTTGATTCATCTTCTCCCCTCTCTTCTTCTTCCTCTTACTCTTACACAAGTTCACCTCACATCCATATATCTACATCTGTGTGTTTGTAAGTAGTATTTGTGTATTGGAGTAGTTGTAGAATCCATTTTGCGGATAACAAATCCGGCTGGCAAACTTGGTCCCGGCACAGGTGAGCAGTATATGGTGGAAGTGCCCGGTGAAGAGGTCAGTATTGGGCAGACGGCTCCCTCTGGTGGCTGGATGAATGAATCTCATACTGAGATGCTACAGTATTCATCTAAGCAGTGTGTGTCGGGGGTTCTGATCAACACACACACACACGCGCACACAAACATGTTACATTACAGGCTCATGACATTAAGTAGAGCTGTTAATAATAATCTGCATGATGTTGTTGATCCTGCCAAGAACAACAACTGGAACAAATAGTGAAATTGGTCTTTTAATGTTGGATAATTAATGCCGATAGCACAGGATACTCGTTTGAGGACATGAACTCTTAAGGAATATCTTCATCTTTATTTATTATTCATCTTTACAATAAGGTTTATTTGTTAACATTAGTTAACATGAACTAACAATCAACAATAATTCTGCAGCATTTATTAGTCTTAGTTAACTTGAACTATTACTAATACATTTTTAAAATCAAATGTTGTTGGCTATTTGTTAATGTTAATCTAACATGAACAAGCAATGAGCAATTGAATGGTGGGTAGAAACACAGGAGCTCAGGCAGGGAAGAGCGCTAACCACATAATAATGATAAACGAGAACCGACGAGGAACCAAACCGAACGGTGAGTAATAGTATATAGGT
>JARWKJ010000012.1:39273686-39278686 GCA_029959095.1 Rhinichthys osculus
AGATCTGCACTGGAGACTGAGAGCGGACAGGGATTTCCCTGCTCTTTTATAGTATAATATATAGACACTTTCCTCTTTACTTCAGAACATGTTCTGAAATCAATCTGAGAAACAAACGGCTTGTTCAGAAATTATGATTATGACAAAACAAACACCAGCTCATTAACATATGACCACCATATTTGCATATCAACATCTGTTCAGTAACTCGGTGTGGGCGTGGTTAGTTGCTCATCTCACATGCGAAGAGCTCAGCCAATCATAAGAGGGCGTTTACTTTAACCGTTCGGGTCATGCGGTGGTGATGTCCAACTAAAGAGGAGGCGAGAGACTTATTAACGCAGACAGACATGATGTGTAAAGTCATCAGAAGCTCATTATTCAGATGCCGTGAGATGATCATCTGGACTGGCACACGCTAATGAGGCTAATGAATTAGATGAACGTATTAGTCGTTTCCTACAGCTACAGACTGATGAAGTATTTCCAGCGCAGATATTTATAGAAAACAACACATTCTCCTGACATACAATGGGGGGGGAAATGGTGTAGGATTTAGTTTGAAACCATTTTCACTCAGAAATTGCTTGTAAGTTTCACAAATAATTATAAAGAAACATGAAGTTTTGAAGAAGAAAGACCGAAATAGTTTTTTTCATGTAAAGCATACTCCAGTTATTAAGCACACAGTTTATTTACATGTAATTTATATTTACTAGGTTTTGTCAAAATGTTAATTGCTGCATTCTATTAAAAAGAAAAAGAAAAATTGAATGAATTATTCAATGACTCAATCATAAATAAATAAACTCAAAAACATTGGACTTTAAGGACTCTGATGACGATGTTTAATACACGGTACTGCACTTACGCACTTTACTAGTTAGTTTTAATACTGCGGCGCAACACTGTTTGAGATGGGTTTTTCACTGTTCACTGATGCACAGCTGTGTGTGTGAACATGGAGAGGTTAATTGATAGCTTTCAAATATTACAGTGTTTCCCACACATTGGTTCACAATATCAGCACTGCCCGCCACAAATAGATTTTCCAAAAGGCTTTGACATCGTTGAATAAACATGAGCACTGCACGTTTCAAAGTCAAATGCGGCGCGGGTGTTTTTATATGAATGTAGAAGAGAACTGACGGTCTTTAGAAAAGTTTCGAGGTTATTTTCATTTAATCTTTCTTTATTTTTCCTGATAAAGCAGCGTTTATAAACGGTGCGCTGCTTTGTGTACAGCCGTTACCGGGGAAACTGCTTTGTGTACAGCCGTTACTGGGGAAACCACTGTATCTGCCGCTCCTACAGCGCCTCCTGCTGGTGCTCTTTGTAAACACTGCAAACCTGTATTACTAGTGTGGGATTTTTCTACAATATTCACTCCTGACAGTAAAATAGGGCAGTCTAATTCAATCTACTGCAGTATCTCCTCTCTCAATCAGTAGAAAATGTGCTTAACACGCAGTCATGGTTAAAAAAAAAATCGTCATATACCGTTGAAAAATACCGTGATATAAATATTTGCTCATACGGCCCTCAAATCCACCATTTAACACATTTAGTTTGAGTAAATTGTCCTGTTGTGACAGCTGGTGACCGTATTATTGTAACAGTCGCTTCATAGATGTTTTATCTTCTTTGAGATTGAATCCAGTCATGCTGTCACTGCTACACACACACACACACACACAGAGAGAGCATGGTTAATATATGACAGTGTCTGACCACAGCTCATCTAGGATAAGCTCGGCTCTAATCCCTGGATGACATGCGTTCCCAAGAACCAGTCAAGTCACCTTCATGTACACAGCGTGTCCAACACACAACCTCTCCTGAGTCTTCCTCCATTCAGCATCTCTCTGGAAGGATCATGTAGTCTTCAAAATCTCTGATAGTTTAGATGAAACGCGTCTTCATAATGCTTCTCGTGTGCGTCTCTGTTTAAGTTTGCTGTTCAGTTCACACTCTGAATATCAAGTTGCAACATGCAAATATTTAGTCCCTGTTAGCTCTGGTTAATGCTGTCCAGATGTTGTAAGTGTCACTTGTGCGTCTCTGTTTGGAGCCGGCTTCATGAAAGCGGTGGAAGGCAGACGCCTGCCTCTGTGTGTGTGTGTGTGTGTGTGTCAGATAATGTGAACACGCCTCTGGCCAGTATTGATCAGCGGGTCTGTTAAAGCACAGATCAGAGAGAGAGATGAACGCAGCATTCAGTGCTAGTGTGAGGCATGAGGTCTTTATCAGAACAGCTGTGAAGCATTAGCAATGACTGTTTCAACATTTACTTATGATAATGGGGATGATTGATGGTGCGTGGCTTGTAATAATGGCTGAGACCTTTGGTTTGCATGCAGTGATGCCAGTGGTGTGAACATCCAGGGTTAGTGACTCGATATGCGGCGTGTGTTTGTGGAGTAATAATGGCTAGAGCGCTGATCAGTTTGGTCTTTTGTTATGCTGATTGTTGGGCGGTAATGAAGTCCTGATGGACAGATTGAATGTAGCGCTGATTACAGGGTTCGTATATGGTGCTTTAAGTGCCCGAAGTACTTGACTTTTTTAAACGAAGTCCTGGAAAACCCTTGAGAACAGCCATATTTATGAAAAGGTACTTGAAAAGTGCATGAATTATTGAAAGACATTTCTATCTTTTCCCACAAAATCAACGTCAAGTGACCGTCTTAATGAGTGAGTCATTGAGTCATTCATTCAAACGATTCATTCTGATTCATTAAAGAATGAGGCAGTTGTTTATGAATGAGTCGTTGAATCTTTGACTCAATCGATTCGTTCAAAACGCTGAATCATTCAGTAATGAAAACACGGATGAGAGATGCGTTATGGTTCACTGCTGAAACTGAACAAAAACAGTCAATATTGGGTCCAAAATATAAGTGGCTTAATTTTAACGGTTTATTGAACTGCTGTATGAAATCAATGTCACATTATCAATCGTGATGGTATTCAGGAAAACAGCACTCGTCGTGTGAGGTTGCTTAACAGTATCCTATGTTATTAATATAAAAACTCAACATTTTGTTTGTTATTAATATAAAAACTCCAGTTTCTTTTGTGCTGTGAATAACAACCTTGTAATTGTCAGTACATTATACATTATATATTATTATATCCACTATCAATTGCCTCTTATACTGAGTGTATTGAATCAGAGTAATTATCGCGTATACTGATTCCCTAGTTATTTGTTATTGACATTAATCAGGCTACCATTCTCTCTCACTCGCCCCTTCAAAAAACCCACTTGTCCCGGACAGCGGCGTTAATGTCGAGCCGTGCAAAATACTGAAGTGTGTGTGTGTGTGTGTGTGTGTGTGTGAGAGAGAGAGAGACTCTAGTTCTCATGACTATTTGTTGTTGAATTTGCCTTGCTTTGGAAATGTGACTATCAGAAATTGATTCAAATATCTCTCTCTGTGCGTCGGTCTTCAGGTTAGCATATATATTTCAGCTCCACCAGAGCAACAGTCCAGTAAACACACATGATCATCATGAGTCTGCACAGTCAGGGATCATACAGTGAGGACAAAAGGCTAAAGCTGAAACCATAAAGATGGCAAACCGAGTGTGTGACCGTCCGTCAGTGTTTTCTGAACTCAATAAACCAGTCCCTGCTGAATCTTTCGGATGATAATTTATGATGATTACTACAACATGTGACTGGAAAAAAAAACAGTAATAAAGCGCTATGAAGTATTAGTGCTGGGCAACGATTAATCCCATCCAAAATAAAAGTTTGTGTTTACATAATATATGTGTGTGTACTGTGTATAATTATTTTATATATACACTCACCTAAAGGATTATTAGGAACACCATACTAATACTGTGTTTGACCCCCTTTCGCCTTCAGAACTGCCTTAATTCTACGTGGCATTGATTCAACAAGGTGCTGAAAGCATTCTTTAGAAATGTTGGCCCATATTGATAGGATAGCATCTTGCAGTTGATGGAGATTTGTGGGATGCACATCCAGGGCACGAAGCTCCCGTTCCACCACATCCCAAAGATGCTCTATTGGGTTGAGATCTGGTGACTGTGGGGGCCATTTTAGTACAGTGAACTCATTGTCATGTTCAAGAAACCAATTTGAAATGATTCTAGCTTTGTGACATGGTGCATTATCCTGCTGGAAGTAGCCATCAGAGGATGGGGACATGGTGGCCATAAAGGGATGGACATGGTCAGAAACAATGCTCAGGTAGGCCGTGGCATTTAAACGATGCCCAATTGGCACTAAAGGGCCTAAAGTGTGCCAAGAAAACATCCCCCACACCATTACACCACCACCACCAGCCTGCACAGTGGTAACAAGGCATGATGGATCCATGTTCTCATTCTGTTTACGCCAAATTCTGACTCTACCATCTGAATGTCTCAACAGAAATCAAGACTCCTCAGACCAGGCAACATTTTTCCAGTCTTCAACTGTCCAATTTTGTACAGAAAACCCTAAACTGCATTAACAGTGTGAGACGCAGAACAACTCGATGATCTATCATAAACAGATCTCATAATGCTCTCGGTTTGGACTTCGGCTTCATAAAGTTTGGCCTGTGTGCTCGTTATGTAAGATTGCGTAACATGTGTGTCATTAGTCAGTGACAGCAGGAGTCCGAGGCGTGTGAGCCTGCTCTCAGAGGCCGGATGCGCACTGGAGGATCGATGTGACCGGCACAGAGCTGGAGACCAGATCCGGACTCCAGAGACCTCACGGCTCATTCACAGAACGAGGGTCAGTTCACCCACACGAGAACATCGTCTTCATCCGCTCGCCCTCATGTCCTCCAGACCCGAGCCGCTGGCCTCTCGCGTGGCACACAGGAGTGTGTAGAAGATCAGTGACAGCCCAACCGTTTTGGTCACCATTGACTTCCATTGTATATGAGTGACAACACTGAGGCGTCTCTCTTCTGCTGTTCCTCGAGATGACAGAGGATCATTCTGGGCGAACGATCCCAGTAACAGCTCATGTG
>JARWKJ010000012.1:39283686-39456186 GCA_029959095.1 Rhinichthys osculus
GTGTGTGTGTGTGTGAAGCATGTTGGTCATCAGAGGACTCTGCACTGATCGGGATCTTCAGGTGTGTGTGTGTGTGTGTGTGCGTGTGTGTGTGTGTGTGTGTGTGAAGCATGTTGGTCATCAGAGGACTCTGCTCTGATCGGGATCTTCAGGTGGGAGTGTGTGTGTGTGTGTGTGTGTGTGTGTGTGTGTGTGTGAAGCATGTTGGTCATCAGAGGACTCTGCTCTGATCGGGATCTTCAGGTGGGAGTGCGTGTGTGTGTGTGTGTGTGTGTGTGTGTGAAGCATGTTGGTCATCAGAGGACTCTGCTCTGATCGGGATCTTCAGGTGGGAGTGTGTGTGTGTTACACAGCTCATGTGCTCGGGGTGTGTGTCACCAAACCCACTCGAACACCAGTCAGATGAATGTGTCACCACCACCAGGTCTGGATTTAGGCTGAGGGTCGGGCTGTTTCTCCGGATGGATGCTGTTGTTCTACTGTGAAAGTCCGCTGTCAATCCGTCAGAGAAATGAAGCTTCGGCTCAAGTGTGTGAGGAGAAGTGTGTGGAAAACTGCATCGGCAAACAATGTGTGTTTTCATGACCGTAGATGATTCACGAGTCACCGGGTTGTGCCGCTGGAAGGGGCGTCTCGATGTGAAACACTGGTCTATTATAGATCATATCATATGATGCATCTGCAAGTCTGTAGTGAGTTATGATGAGGTGTAGGGGTGTAGCGAGACCCTCATGACACGATTCCATACACATCACCAACTCTCAAAACAATACAGATTGTTGTGATATAGGGATGTAACAATATATCATGTCACTATATAAGGTATTGTGTAGATTCTTGTAATTTTACATGCTGTATTTCAATCATTGTAAATGTGTGATGTAGAAAAGCTTATAGAAATCACTCGACTTTCACGCCGCAAATATTTAGTTGTGATACGATGTGATGGAAAAGAAAAATAATTTTGTATTTAGTTGTAATTATTCGTTTATTCTTCACAATATACATATATATTTTGTTTGCACTCTTAAAAATCGAGGTTCTTTATAGGAACGTTTGAGTTGCATGGAATCTTTCTTTATGATGGAAGAAGGTTCGTGAGATTATTAAAGATGCTTCTTTAAGGGCGTCTGGCGTCCATGTTAGTTCAGCGTTTGAGGCATCGCTGTGTGTGTGTGTGTGTGTGTAAGAGCGCTGGCTGCTTCTGGGTTATGGATGCCCGTGTGCACTTGAAAACTGCTCATACTTCCATGTTATTTCAGCACTAGTGGAGGGAGCGTAATCCATCTCTGCTCAGCTGAGGAGACGAGTGCACATGTGTACACTAAAGCCGTGCCCTACTTACAGCTCACGTGACGAGGCAGCAGAAACACACACACACACACACACACATACACGAGAGAGGATCTCAGGAATACAGTGTGTTCATGAGGCTGACGGGTCACAGCGAGAGCCCAGCGTGTGTGTGATGCTCTCAGAGAGAGAGGCTCTTGCTAAAGCAGTGGGATGCTAATAAATAATACACGTTCACACACACACACACACACACGGTCACACACACTGACACAGCGCTGTCTGAGGTCCTGGAGAGAGCTGAGCATCATCTGATGTGGTTCTGCTAAAGACGTGTGAGTGTGTGTATGGAGGTCGATCGGTGTGCGCGTGTGCGTGTGTGTGTGTGTGTGTGTGTGTGTGTGTGTGTGTGTGTGTGTGTGTGAGAGAGATGAACTGAAGGACAGTGATCCATCAGAGCAGAAACTGCAGCCTTGAGTTCTTTAGTTCTTCTCTGTAAGGTCAGATTTGATTACCTTGTGCGGTTCTTCTCCAGAGACACTCACTCACACACACACACACACACACACACACACACACACATACACATATACATAATAGTTTTTATACTGTACAAACTGTATATTCTCTCCTCTTACACTAACCTTCCCCTAAACCTACTCATCACACACACACACACACAGACACACTCACACACACTAACCCGACCCCTAAACCTACTCAACACACACACACACACACACACATACACATATACATAATAGTTTTTATACTGTACAAACTGTATATTCTCTCCTCTTACACTAACCTTCCCCTAAACCTACTCAACACACACACACACACACACACACACTAACCCGACTCATAAACCTACCCAACACACACACACACACACACACACACACTAACCCGACTCCTAAACCTACCCATCACACAGACATACTCACAAACACACACATACATACGCAGAGATAAGAGCTGCCAAACGCACAGGGTTGTGTGTGTGTGTGTGTGTGTGTGTGTGTGTGTGCTGTTCGCTCTCAGCGGCTCGCCATATGAATGCTGGACACGACGGCGTATGATTTACATTTCTGTTGGGTTTTATTTCGAGCTGTGGCTGATTTGCCAAACTTTCAGAAATAAGACAAAGCTAAAAAGCAGGATGAATCACCAACAGAGATCTGTGTCCAGATTTAAGGCTTGTTCACACAAACAAACAAAACCTGAAGCTGCTAAAAATAAATCTGCATTGCGTAAAGCTCTATATAAATAAATCGGACTTGACATGAAATAATATTACAGACATAATTTGAACTTGAAAAAGAAACTAATTTAAACTTTAAATGACAACTATTTGACTCTGTTATAGTATTTTTCACAAATAAAGAAATGGTTGAAAACATACAAAGGAAGTAAACACTCTAACCAACACTATTCATGCGATTAAATATTAAATATATCCAAAGACTTGTTTAAAGGCAAAATATGTAGATTTTTTTTCCACAAGAGGGCGCAGTTTCCAACAATAACACAGGCGTAGGTTGATGACGCAGTGATGAGCTGAATGATGGGACTTGTGGATCTAATAATGTTTATGGATGAGTGCAAACATTCATGTTTTTTAACATTACAGTAGTATGAAGCAGGTCGCGATAGCTAAAGAGACAGAAATCACACGCGAGTCCCGCGGATATAAAGGAATAAGGACATTTAATTCTCCTGAACTACCCGCGAGTGCTGGATTACTCACACAGGTCAGTTTATTAGACGAATTAAACGTGTGAGGGAACGCAGCGCTGCTTCACTCGGTCTAACGTTACACTATCACACTAAACGGCATTTAAATGTGTGTTGAAAGTTATAATGTTAAACTACGTGTTAGTTCGTTTGCTATACGAAACTAGCAGTAAGCTAGATCAACATTAGAATAACATACTGACCATATTCTAACATTTCATCATGTTGAGCTAACGTTATATAACATTGATTTGTTTGTACGTTTGCTCACCTGTCTAATAAAGCTGTCGTGACTCGTGAAGCTCTGTCGAGTCCAAGTTAGCCGCGGACGCTAGCTCTCGGCATCTCGAAAACGCCACGCTGATGTTGATCCTCATTTTAGTTCTTCTTGTTTGTCCCAAAGTCTGCTTGCCATGGTCTATGTTTGAAAGAAACAAGAACTGCGTGCCGCTAAACGTTACGCACTACGCAGTTGTCCGCGTCTGTCGCCATGGTTACGTCATGGCTATGGCAGTACGAGCGGGAACCGAGGATAGCGCGGATATTGCGTCATTGACAGGCGACATTTTTTTCCGGGACGGCCACTTATTTAAAACTGGAATTTCTCTGAAATAAAACATCTTTGGAGACTTTTGGGATATCGTAAGTACACAACTGCAGGAAATATATCACACTGTGCAAGTGATTTTTGGATATTTTATTACAAAATTCTTACATATTGTACGTTTAAAGGACATAACTGGGTATTTGCTGAATGTCAGTGGTAAATGAGAAACTGCGTAAATAACAACCTGATCTCACTGGGAAATGCAACGGTTACAAGGCGTAACCGTTGAAAAAATAACATTATGATATCAAGAAATCCATTTCAATAGTACATTGAGTTTAATTTATTGACATGGGACAATAATTTCATCCTTATATCTAATTTACTTCAAATAAATTCTTCAAGACAGTGATTATGTACACAGATCCGCTATTAAAGTGAGCTACGGTCTCGGGGTAGAACTTCTGTTCAGTATGTCAGAGGTTCTGGGTTCGAATCTGCCCTCGTATAGGTTTTTTCCTCATTAAAACCAAATGTGTTCATCAGAGATTGTACATCAAGACATGTTTGTGTGCATTTTATTGTATGATTTCACTGAAACGAATAGAGAGTCTCTACAACGGGACTGATAACAATATTAATACTCTGTTAGTCAACTAGAGAGGTTTCATTTGTTATAAATATATCTGTACGTATCGCGAAATGTTTCCAAAAGTCTCTTTTTTCAATGACGTACGACTCTCATAATTGACGGGAATATCTGGTCTGTCCAATTACATGGCAGGCGCAAATGCACATATCCGATTCATATCCGATTTATTTCCACTTATGAATATATCTGAGAATATCGGAATCCATGTGCTTTTTTCCTGCTTGCTCGTTCGCGGGTCATATCCAATCTGTGCCACATGGGAGGAAAAATGGGAATTGGGCCACTTAACCCATGCAGTGTAAATGAGGCCTAATGTCTGTTCACACCAAGATCAAGATCAAGTTTGCTGAATGAACACCAGCTTTACTCCAGTACAAGAGGCTCTAACAGGCAAGCAGATTGACTCCTGTGGCCCTATTTTAAGGTGTAAAGCTCATGGCACAAGTGCACTTAATGCGTGTCCGAATCCGCTTTTGCTAGTTTAACAACGGGAAAATGATCGGGGGTCCCGGCGCATGGTCTAAAAGGGTCGTCCCTATTCTCTTAATGAGTAATGGGTGTGTTTTGGGCGTAACGTGCAAGAAACCAATCAGAGTCTCATCTCCCATTCCCTTTAAAAGCCAGTTGTGCTTGCACCCATGGCGGATTCACTATTTACATGATGGGATTTGCAAGCGGAAAAACTGAACGCTTCTCTAGCGAGTAAACAGATCTTCTCCCGTGTGTGTGTGTGTGTGTGTGTGTGAGGTTAAAGCAAACAGACCATCTAAGGGACAAGCCGGATTCCACCATATCTTTATGTACACAAAAATAATCTTTTACATTATAATCCTTTTATTTTTATATTTGGCATGTTTGTTTGGTGCTGCGCGTCCCTGTGTGTGTAATAAGCAGAGTGTGTGTGTAATAAGCAGAGTGTGTGTGTAATAAGCAGAGTGTGTGTGTGTAATAAGCCGAGTGTACGCGCGTTGTGGACCCGCCTATAGGCGCACACTACTAACGCGCTCTTTAACAAAAAAATATTGCGCTATTGACTTTAGACCAGGTTTCAGTTGGTCAATGGCTCAGTCTATTTCAGTTCCTCAAAAGAGCAACACACTATCAATGCGCCTGAACACACACCTCGCTCTCAGACCAGCAGCCCATGGGCCACAGATGGGCGAAAATACATTTGCTATTTAAATAACGAGGCGCAGGACGTGAAAATGAAAACTGCGTCGGGCTGAAACTAGCTAAACACACTTGCGTCGCGCCTGGAGCTGCATTGCGCCTTTACCTTTTTTAGCCGGTGCCATTCTGGAAACATTTCACTCTCGCACAGGAGAACCAAACACACCGGCTCTACACCGACCCCATGACCCTTGTAGCTTCCCACCATGTAAACCGTCTTTGATTGGTTGGTTAGATTCTTGAGCATTATATCAAGTCAGCAGCTCTTAACTCTATAAAGATGGCAAATTAAACTCACTGCAAAAAGCCAAGGCTGTGATGTGGCATGTTGGTTGTTGTATTGTATTTGTGTGCCGGTTGTGAGAGACTCTGGCCGCACTCCAGCAGCGTTTCTCTGAAGAGGAGTTCTGGAAATAGCAGCTGGCGCTTTGCTCACTGAAGTGGGCGAAGACAAACAGACGTCCTCCAGTAAAGCTCAGGTTGATCTGAACCTCTCCCAGATCAGCAGACAGGAGATGAAGCTTCCTGAGGAAATGCCATCCGCTCCGCCTGGAACGCCTCGGATCCCTGTGTTTGGCTTGTTTCAGGGATGCTTGGATCTTCAGACTAGATAAACCTCTGAACACGAGCTCAGTGGAAAAACATGGCTCCGCTTATGGTTTTACAAAACAACAAATACATCACTGCAATAAACACTAATGGCAGTAAAACACCCACAACTATTATTCCTTTTCACACAAATTATGATTACAGGGGCAGATTATCAATAATTAAAAACTTGTTTTTCACGCTCATGAGCTCAACACACTTTTTATCAAAGTGCATGATTTATGAACTAAAACATTTTGACATTTTCATCATATGTTAATCATATGTGTGTGTTTTCTGCTGTAGTAAACTCAGCTGGTACAGCAGTATGTGTAAGTATTCTCGTGATGTGAACGAGTCTGTCAAACACCAGTCGGGATGAAAGAGCTCAAAGGCTTGTAGAAACGAGCTGAAATGGCTTGTTGCTTCAGTAAATGAGCTTTTATCTCACATTTAACACTATTGGGTATGTTAAGTAAAATACTCGGAGAGA
Source organism: Rhinichthys osculus (assembly GCA_029959095.1). Lineage (NCBI taxonomy): Eukaryota > Metazoa > Chordata > Actinopteri > Cypriniformes > Leuciscidae > Rhinichthys > Rhinichthys osculus. The sequence goes on from JARWKJ010000012.1 coordinate 39,290,167, forward strand.
GTGTTTTATTCTGAGAGAACAATCGGCTGGATGTACAGTATCCCGCTTATTACACGCCTACTTGCCACGTAAGTATATAATTAGACACAAAATATTGATCTGAGTTGAAATATTTTATTATCTCTTTAAACGCAAAGTTCAAACTAGACGGACATTTAAGGGATACGGTATACAGTCATAACACTTATTACACTGCATTTCGCCAATAAATAATTATGGAGATAAGAGATATTGATTTCAGATTAAACTGTTTTAAAATCATACCTGTTTAATATCCTATAATCCAACAGTGTACACAACAATAGTCACAAAATAGCGGCAGCTGCGTTTGTACGAATCAAGAGAGAGCGAGTCCACGATACTGTTGGCATCATTAGATAACTGTACACAAAATAATGATTCGACTGAGTTTTAATATTTTATTAGCTCACCAAACGCAAAACTTCCACGACGCAAAAACGTCTAGCAAGAAATCTCTGCTGACTTCAGGGACCCGAGTGAGCCTGTGTTTATCTGGGAATAACACACCGCTGGATGGCGCGATTGACCAATCAGAATCAAGTATTCCCTAGAGCCGTGTAATAAGGGATTATTGTAGATGGTACGTTATTTTCTAACGCGAACATTAACCTTTTTACGCCACTCACCGGACATTTAGTTTCTGAACTTCTGTGATACATACAACAACCAACATAATATCATTAATATCAACATATCATTTTGCAGCAATGTCACCACATGCATGAGCCTTTGAAACATGAAGGTGTGTTAGAGATTAAGAATTGTCTTTAAAGAGTATATCTCTGAAGTAATTTTTTAGTTGGCTATCACCATCTATCATCAATCTTTTAAGATTGAACATAAGTCTGAGGAGTCTGCTCTGTATTTTCTACAGGCGTGATCAACGGGCATGGTTCAAATGACTCTGTACGCAATTGGATAGTCCTTCAAGCAATCAAATCCAAAAGAAGCCATTGAGCATCGTCGAGAGGTTAAAAGGAATTGGATTGGATTAAACCTGCCAATAGCGCGCCAGGTGGATAAGCCAGTTTGTGATTGGTCCCCGCAAAATTGTAACGGAAGCAGGGTGAAAGAATGAACAGGTTTCAAAATCGCAAAAGCAAATCGCCGGCAGATCAGGCTGGGTTTACCCAGTCTATTCATTTTTGGCAGTGTAGTAGGAAAAGTTTCTCAAGTTGACATGACTGGATCATCTCTGTTTCGTTGTGAGATCTGTGGCCTCATTTATAAAGACGTGCGTCGAATGGGTGAACGTGATTTCACCAAGTACCACATGTTCCTGGATTAACATCTTTGTTGATCCTGGATCAACTTTCCAATCAACCAATCAGATTTGAGGGACAAGTTTACAGTTTATGTCAAGTTTAGGCTTAGAACCAGGGGGAAGTACTTTAACATCAGTGTTATTCACCTATCATTACCCTCTGATTTTAGGGATAAGTTATGGGTAGGGTTAGGTTTAGGGGTAGGGATTGGGTAAGGACTACATTTTGGGACAGGAATGTTGATCCAGGACCATGTCTTACTTGGTTAAATCACGGTGACCGCGTAGAATGATCCTAAAGGTGAATGTACAAAAGTTTCCGAATATTTATATGATTCCATCTTTGCATTGTAATAAACAGTGTTGGATTATTTCAATTCGCCTTTGGCTAAGCCACACCCTAGAATGTAGATTGACCAATCACAGCGCAGCCAAGAACGAGCTCCCACAGAGGTCCGACACTTTTTCACAGCGCTCCATTGACTTTAACACAGGCGTCTCATATTTTTGACCTCGGCCGGCTATTACCGTCGTAGTTTTATCAAAAATATGGTTAAACGTTGTGCCTGGGGCATTTGTAACACAGATACGCGTTTCCCAGAGAGGTTGGAGGGGGGTGTGCGTTTTTTTCCCTTCCCAAAACCGAAGTCAAATCCTGACAAGTGTCGTCTAGCACACGCTGCTAATAAATACAACGTTATACTCGCGTAGTCCGTTTGCTTTGTAATAACGATTATAGAAGTGAATAGAGACCTACCCAGCTTTGCATGAACAGTGTTGCTCCTTGATATTGTTAGTCCCAGCCTCCGTCTCCATTAGTAGGATATGCGGTGGGTCATTTGTTGACTGTGACCGGTATGCCTTTGCCTCTATTTGGATGCCTTGTTGTTCCTTGTGTTTCACCTGTATGTCGTGAATATAGCCTTCGAACGAATATTGCAGCCGCTTTTGCCTACTTCTATCGGACACTTTATTTGCTGTTTTATGAAAGTTTGATAAAATGTCAGCAGGAAGAGCTGTCACAGCATACGCCATGTTGATACCAGAGCCCAGATGAAGTTTGTTTGTCGGACGTAGCAACAGTAACTAAGGGGGGCGGGGCTTAGGCAAAGGCGAATTACCAGTATAGATGAGCACAGAAGGCACAAGGACATTTTCATGCCAGCTTTGGCCTTTATAAATCCTGATTTGTTCCTCACTTTTGACGTAGGATTAGTTTGTACATGCGTTTTATAAACGTGAAGATGTCAATCAGTGTTTGTTTCTGTGGGTGTTCAGTGATCAATGTTTTACTGTGACTGAATACAGGAAGATTTGAGAGGAAAGTCAGTGTTAAGTTGTTCTGTGTAGCAGTAGATGAACAGAGAGACTGTTGTTGTGTTTTGTTTGGACTGACTCGATGATTAACTGAACACCAGTCAGTTATTGTGTCAGTTATTGTGTCAGTTGCAGACTCACATGACAGTGTTTTGACATGAGTATCAAATCAATCACGGAATCAAATTGGGCTGCGCAAACAAATAACTAATCAAAACTATGATGCTTTTCATCATGAAGTGTTGATCACAGCATTACTTTAGATCTGCTCATGTTGTGTCAGTGTTGTGTGTTTGCGTTAGTCGCGTGACCGTGGAGAACCAGAGGCCTTGAGTGTGTCTGCTGCTCATGAGTGAGACGGAGCAGATCTTACACTCCTGTTCACACTGACACAAGAATAAAGTGCTTCTGAAAGGTGTCCTCTACATTTTAATGTGCCTCTATTGTGCGATTTTAAAGGCTCCCAATTATGTTTTGTTTTCTCCTTCAACAGGTTTATATGCATCCACAGTCAAAAACACTTTGATTTTCTCATAATATCCACTGCAGCATCAGCTCTTTTCTCACAGTGTCTGAAACAGTTTGTTTAGAACGTTTGAGCAGCGTCCGAAATCGAATACCTGTCTACTATATAGTGGGTGAAAACCATACACCAACAGAGTAGTTCGTCCCAAAACAGTATTCATAAAACAGCAGGTGAAAGTCCCCGGGTCACACACTGCTTCCACTGAGATCCTGGAGTGTGCATTTGATGGACACTTTACTATCCCACAAGGCCACAGGAGAGGATTTGTGATTGACAGTGAAACAACTGACGCTGGCAGGTCATGTGACAGTGACAACATGACGGATGAAGCATGTCCGAGTTTCATTAATGGTGCCCACATTCATACTATATGTATATAGAAGATACTTTTAACAGTTGTGAAGTAAATTCTAATTCAAATGTAGTGCCTACTCTGAACAGTATGCTACCCAGTCTGTTGTGATTGGTCTACTCTGCTCTGATTGGTCAGATGGCCCAGTCTGTTGTGATTGGTCTACTCTGCTCTGATTGGTCAGATGGCCCAGTCTGTTGTGATTGGTCTACTCTGCTCTGATTGGTCAGATGGTCCAGTCTGTTGTGATTGGTCTACTCTGCTCTGATTGGTCAGATGGCCCAGTCTGTTGTGATTGGTTTACTCTGCTCTGATTGGTCAGATGGCCCAGTCTGTTGTGATTGGTTTACTCTGATCTGATTGGTCAGATGGCCCAGTCTGTTGTGATTGGTCTACTCTGCTCTGATTGGTCAGATGGTTCAGTCTGTTGTGATTGGTTTACTCTGATCTGATTGGTCAGATGGCCCAGTCTGTTGTGATTGGTCTGAAACCAAACGCCCATTAGCAAATCTGAATTTCAGCTTTTCCTCAGCACTTGATACACAGAAATACACACAGTAACCCATTCAGGCAGTTCAGAATCTCTTCTTTCTTTTGGGAGACAATAGCTGCATCCCAATTCAGAGGCTGCATCAACAAAGGTTGGACTGAGCGTTTTTAAATGGGACAGTCTAGCACTTGTCGCCTAGCAACTGTGACAGCTACCGTTGATGATCCGCGGTAATGTTTTCCCTGGACTTTTTTTTAGTTACAAACAGGGTTCACAATCTGTAAATATGTTCACCATGTTCCATTTATGTACATAATAAAGAGTATAAACTATATACAATCGCATCTTGGTAACACATGTCAACATTTGAACCGCTCTAAAGGTTTTTTTTTTTTGGTACATTTGTATTGATCAATATTCGAGTAAGTTGAAACATAATACCTACATTTAAAAGTGTAATCTGGTGTTTTCTATCAAAAAAAATCCTATTGTCACCCACGTGCAATGAATCTTGGGATAGGCTATAGGCTGTGAAGGATCCATGAGTTGTATCCTTCATTGCCCGGGAAACGAAGGCTGGGACGCAGTGACGCAATCGACCTATGAAGGATGCAGCCTCTGAATTGAGACAAAGCTAACTTTTTTTTTTGCACTTTGATCTGTGAAACTTTGCAGACCTTTTACATTCACAAACAGCTGTATTACACACTGCATGACAGGTATATCTGAAAAAGCATAAATTGGCTTTAAAATGATTTGGGATTTACTATTGAATGAGATACACTGTATTGACAATGTGTTTTTTCCAATGACATTCGAATCAGCAAGGAGTGGTGTAATGTATTGTGCATATTCAACATTATTCATGATAATTACAGTATCAAGGGAAATAATCAGCAATGTCATTTTTGACACAATCATGACATGCAGCCCTGGAATCAAAGCTGTCCTAATTGTTCATAAATCTACAAAGCATGATCTCCGGAGTATTAATCAGCCGTGATTGAGCAGACGCGTTGAGGCGAATCAGTGGGATCTCGTCATGCTTCATCACAGACCATCTGTGTGATTGTGATGGTTTCTGATGCTGCTGTGGTTGTGGTGAGATCACTTCAGGTTGCTAAATGTGTTGTTTATCTTGCAGATCTTCTGCAAAGCAGGCAGCGTGCTGAACGGACAAGTACGTGCTCCTCCTTCACTGTCTCTGTGTAGTGTACTTCAACCCCTCACTACCCTACTACTGAGGGCACTAGACACAGATTCACCCCCGCTGTGTTTGTTTTCCATTACTTTAGGGATGCACGATATATGGGTGCGCAAATCAGCATTGTAACTTCTCAGCTGATGTGCTGGAATGGAAGCAGAGAATATTATCAGGGATTGTTTTATTCATTTCAAACTGTGAATTATATTTCTGTGCCAGCTAACAGAAGTACTATAAAAAGCACAACAAACATTCATGTGCAATTATCGATTGTAGTTTCAGTGTAACAGACACTTAGTTTTATCATATCAGTTATGAACAGTCACATACAAATAATTGTAGAATAATTTGATAAAATGAGGGGTTATTCTATCTATTTCAAACCGCAAACTATGACAATTTTGGGTTTTTTTATGAATACTGTTTTAAAAAGCTACTGTTCACCACCAGTTTGGGGTCAGTATTGTATTTTTTTAAAGATAAAATTAATACTTTTATTCATCAAGGACACTTAAAAATTGATCAAAATTGACAGTAAAGATATTTGTAATGTTACTAAAGATTTCAATATCAAATAAATTCTGTTCTTATCAAAAATTGTATTCATCAAAAAAAATCCTGCAAAATAAAATGTATAATGGTTTCCACAAAAATATGAACTGTTTTCAACATTGATAAAATCTAAATGTTTCTTGAGCATTAAATCATCATATTAGAGTGATTTCTGAAGGATCATGTGACACTGAAGACTGGAGTAATGATGCTGAAAACTCAGCTTTAATCACAGGAATAAATTACACTTTACTATATATTCACACAGAAAACAGATATTTTAAATTGGAATAATATTTCAAAAATGTTCCTGTATTTTTGATCAAATAAATGCTTGAAATACTTGAAGATACATTATAAAACTCACCGACCCCAAACGGTAGTGAACATATCAGTTGAATAATTATTGGTTATTGTATTAGTCAAAATGTCTATATCTGTGCATCCCTACATTGATATTCCTGTTTATATGAATCTAAAATATCTGAGAAAAAGAGTCATTAGCAGCTGTAACCCTGACCTTGCGTCTGACCGACAGTCACTGAGTAAAGGCCCGTTCACACCAAGGACGATAACGATAAAGATAATGATTAAGATATGGTGCTAAAAATCGTTCTCAATATTAAAGAATAGCAGAGTTCACACCACAGCTGTAACGATATAGAGAAACGATATCATTGGGTCATCGATATCAACGATATCATCACTTTCAGAACGATTTTTTCCCAGCTGTTGAACGATAAAACACTAACAGCCAATCAGAATCCATTCTAATTTAAGGGCTCGCGCATTTAAAATGGCCGACGACATTGTGGAGAAGTTAATCGCCGAGGTCCAGAACAATCCAGCACTGTTAGACAAGTCAAGCCCCTTCTCAAGAAGATGGACATGGAAAACAATCGTTCACACACTCTGAATTAACAGCAGTTTTACCTCAGGTATCCAGCGCTCGTTTCCACAACATCGTCGTGCTTCCTCTGAAGTGGCGGTGAAAAACACTAGGTGTGTCTTTATTCCACTATATAGCTGGGTTTCAGTCACGTGATTATGATGACGCGCCAAATTCAGATGGAGGGCAGGGAGTGAAGAGCGCAATGGACGAGATGGAGGAAAGTCCGTACTGTACTACTTTACACGCTATTACAAGAGAAAGATATAAACAAAAAATCAAACCTATGTTGGACGTGATCCTTACGTTATGAAGAGGAGCGATTTTTCAACTGAATTGAAAGATTTTCCTGCCATCGAGGCGGTAGATATCAGCAACTACCTCGTCTTACAGACATACTTTGACTTTACAAAGTTCGAAAACGTTACACGTTACACAAACACAGCCACTTAAGTTGTATTAACTCACCTTTGACGAAGTGATCACTGACACACGGGCATTTTCCCATTCGGCTCCTCCCGACCGCAGAGTTTTTTTTTCCAGAGTTTTTCGGTCAGTTTCTTGCATTTTCCCCCCTTATGAACAACAACTTTTGGTACACGATAAAAACTCCTCGTTGTTTGATCGATTTAAGTAACCATAAACGACGCAAAACATAGGCATTTTGAGTTTGTTATAGAGCTTTCTAAATACAGCAAATCACTTCCTGCCCTCTATTTGCATTTCGCGCCATGGCAACGCAGTGGCGTGACGTCATATGAAAACAAGCTATTGACTATATATTAGATTGTTAGATGGATTACGCTAGCTTCACATCATGCTGAGGACATCTGCTGGTTAAAGCCTGTAAACGCAACTAGAACAGCAAAAACATGTTCAATGACGTCGTACACACTTTGAAATCGCAACGAAAAAACAGACGTTATCGTTTGTTGGTGTGAACGCAAATAAAGTTATCTTTATAGTTAGCATTTATTGGTGTGGACCCAAATAAAGTTATTGTTATAGTTATGTTTTCTTGGTGTGGACGCAAATATAGTTATCATTATAGTATTTTTATAGTTATCCTTATAGTTATCGTTCATTGGTGTGAACGCAAATCAAGTTATCGTTATAGTTATATTTTATAGTTATCGTTTGTTGGTGTGTACGAAATATATTTATCGTTAAAATGATCTTATAGTTATCGCTTGTTGGTGTGGACGCTAATAAAGTTATCGTTATAGTTATTTTTATAGTTATCGTTCGTTGGTGTGGACGCAAATATAGTTATAGTTATAGTTATTGTTCGCTGGTGTGAACGGGCCTTAAGACGTGTATTTGCTCAACTGATCTGTGTGTGTGTGCGCGGGTCAGCGTTCACTGACCGCTCTCTCTCTGTGTGTGTGTGTGTAGGTGTTAAGAAAGCGGACGATGAGGAGTTAGTGAGTTTGAGTAAGCGGCTGGTTGAAGACGCCGTCTCGCGAGCTGTGCAACAGTACATGGAGGAAACCCAGCAGAACGGCTCCGCGCCGAAAGACCAGGGTCCGCCAGGGTCCGCCGGCACACTCAACAGCACCAAATGACCCCGCGACCCCTGACCCCTGACCACACCGCCACACACGGTGTCGAACCGCAGCACAGAGGGAGTGTGTAGAGAAGCTGGAGTCAGCAGACAGCGAGTGTGTGAACACTAGTGAAGCGGAGCCGAGTGTGCCGATGCACACCGGACTCAAACACACACTGATTCCCCTGTCTTCCCTCTCCTGTTCACCCCGTCTCTCACGCTTCGTGTGTGTCGGATCCTTCCCAGAGTGCATCAGGAGTCTGAACCAGTGTTGCTTTGACATCTTCACATCGACAATCACAGTGAACTGCTCAGTGTGACCTGCAGACCAGCAGCCCAATCCAAAGCCAGACTCATGACCTGCGTTACCAACATGCCTGTTGATCTGTGTGTGCCACATGATGATGATGTGTGTGTGTGTGTTGTGCCGTAGGGTGTGTGTGCACTCAGCGCAGGATGGATCAGGAAGGAGAGCGTGGGCGGACACAGGTACAGGCCATAAAGACACTGTTAGCACAAGAAAACACTCGAGCGAAGATCCTGCAGGAGCTCAACCTGTCCGGCGGAGGAACCACACACTGACCTGGGTGACACACACAACCATCCCAACGTAAAACACACACACACACACACACACGCGCGCGCAGACACAGACCGTCACTGACGTACAAACCAGCGAAACGTATCGCACACTCTCTGTGAGGTTTAGAAAGACACACACACACTCTCAATCTCTCTCACACAAACACACACACACTCTCACACACACACAAACACACACTGAAGGGACGCCGGCCTGAACTAGTCTTGATTGGAGCGTTTGATGTCGATGATGCGTCAGACGAGCACCCACAGTGGCCTTAGAGACATCACACCTTGTTATGATATTACTGAAGAACATTTGTTTTGTTTAGTTCACAGATTCATATTTTCACCAGAACCTTAAAATGTGTCTTTTTACGCTCCTTGTCCTTGAGTTTCCCGTATCGATGAAGTGTTGAAGCCACCATGATTCATGTAAACAGTACTATGATGTCATCATTTAGCTTTTTGTTTCCCATCCGTCACTTTTTTACTCTTAAAAATAAAGGACAAGATGACGGCGACTCTGCGTGATTCATTCTCATTAATGTGATGTTTGTTCTATAACTGGTTTTCTCAGGGTTTATCTGTGAGCGTTTGCAACGCCTCCATCTCTCCTCTGTTGAGCATATGGCCTGCCGTCGGCCGAGCGCGAGAGAGACGAGTCTCGAGGTGAATGTGTGTTCTGGAACGCAGGCGCAGAAATAAACCCTTTCTTCAGGCTCACTCGCTCATTATTTGACTGCAGTTCATCTATAAAACAGTGTTTGCGCGGCTCCTACAGGATTAAACTCATGAACTTAGGAGCCACTGGAGCTTTTTAAAACTGAAAACAATCATCTGATCATCCTGGAGGTTCACTTCTCACATGCTCATATTCTACACAACGTGTACTGGATATATGTTTAGTAGCAAAATATTTTAATGTAAATCATAAATTGTCATATTCAAACACCTGGTATTTCAGAGTCACATAAATATACATTACCGTTCAAAAGTTTGACATCAGTAAAAAATAATCTTAAAGAAAATAATATACGATAATATTTATAAATAATGTAAAATAATACGCATTAAATTGATCAAAAGTGACAGTAAAGACATTTATAATGATACTAAAGCTTTATTTTTCAAATAAATGCTGTTCTTTTGAACTTTATTGATCAAAGAATCCTGAAAAATTAAATCTATGAATAAAATGTTTTCTTCTGTTCATCAATGATAATAATCATAAATGTTTCTTGAGCATCAGATCATCATATTAGACTGATTTCTGAAGGATCATGTGACACTGAAGACTGGAGTAATGATGCTGAAAATTCAGCTTTGATCACAGGAATAAATTACACTTTACTATATATTCACATAGAAAACTGATTTTTTTAAAAACTAATAATACAGTATTTCACATTTTTACTGTATTTTTGAAATAAAATAAAAACTCAAATAAAAGCAGCCTTGAAAAGACTGTTCAAAAACATTAAAAAGTCTTTCCAACCCCGAGCGTTAGAAAGATAGAGTATGATGGCAAGTGTGCATCGAGTTCAACAGTGGGTTTCAACACAACTCTTTCCTCCTAGTAAAGTCAGGGATGAAATGACCAGCCAACTCTGGAGATTCTCGAGGAAGCATTTGGTAGTCATGGGATGCAAGAATCGAATTACTGTCAGAGAGTTACTGTCAGAGAGTTACTGTCAGAGAGTTACTGTCAGAGAGTTACTGTCATAGAGTTACTGTCATAGAGTTACTGTCAGAGAGTTACTGTCAGAGAGTTACTGTCAGAGAGTTACTGTCAGAGTTACTGTCATAGAGTTACTGTCAGAGAGTTACTGTCAGAGTTACTGTCAGAGAGTTACTGTCAGAGAGTTACTGTCATAGAGTTACTGTCATAGAGTTACTGTCATAGAGTTACTGTCAGAGAGTTACTGTCATAGAGTTACTGTCATAGAGTTACTGTCAGAGAGTTACTGTCAGAGAGTTACTGTCATAGAGTTACTGTCAGAGAGTTACTGTCAGAGTTACTGTCAGAGAGTTACTGTCAGAGAGTTACTGTCAGAGTTACTGTCAGAGAGTTACTGTAATAGAGTTACTGTCAGAGAGTTACTGTCAGAGAGTTACTGTCAGAGAGTTACTGTCATAGAGTTACTGTCAGAGTTACTGTCAGAGAGTTACTGTCATAGAGTTACTGTCAGAGAGTTACTGTCAGAGTTACTGTCAGAGTTACTGTCAGAGTTACTGTCAGAGAGTTACTGTCAGAGTTACTGTCAGAGTTACTGTCAGAGTTACTGTCAGAGAGTTACTGTCAGAGTTACTGTCAGAGAGTTACTGTCAGAGTTACTGTCAGAGTTACTGTCAGAGTTACTGTCAGAGAGTTACTGTCAGAGAGTTACTGTCAGAGAGTTACTGTCAGAGTTACTGTCAGAGTTACTGTCAGAGTTACTGTCAGAGAGTTACTGTCAGAGAGTTACTGTCAGAGTTACTGTCAGAGTTACTGTCAGAGAGTTACTGTCAGAGAGTTACTGTCAGAGTTACTGTCAGAGTTACTGTCAGAGAGTTACTGTCAGAGTTACTGTCAGAGAGTTACTGTCAGAGAGTTACTGTCATAGAGTTACTGTCAGAGAGTTACTGTCATAGAGTTACTGTCAGAGAGTTCCTGTCAGAGAGTTACTGTCAGAGTTACTGTCAGAGTTACTGTCAGAGAGTTACTGTCAGAGAGTTACTGTCAGAGTTACTGTCAGAGTTACTGTCAGAGAGTTACTGTCAGAGTTACTGTCAGAGAGTTACTGTCAGAGTTACTGTCAGAGAGTTACTGTCAGAGAGTTACTGTCAGAGAGTTACTGTCAGAGAGTTACTGTCAGAGAGTTACTGTCAGAGAGTTACTGTCATAGAGTTACTGTCAGAGAGTTCCTGTCAGAGAGTTACTGTCAGAGAGTTCCTGTCAGAGAGTTACTGTCAGAGAGTTACTGTCAGAGAGTTACTGTCAGAGTTACTGTCAGAGTTACTGTCAGAGTTACTGTCAGAGAGTTACTGTCATAGAGTTACTGTCAGAGTTACTGTCAGAGAGTTACTGTCATAGAGTTACTGTCAGAGAGTTACTGCCAGAGAGTTACTGTCATAGAGTTACTGTCAGAGAGTTACTGTCAGAGAGTTACTGTCAGAGAGTTACTGTAATAGAGTTACTGTCAGAGAGTTACTATCATAGAGTTACTGTCAGAGAGTTACTGTCAGAGAGTTACTGTCATAGAGTTACTGTCAGAGAGTTACTGTCAGAGAGTTACTGTCAGAGAGTTACTGTCAGAGTTACTGTCAGAGTTACTGTCAGAGAGTTACTGTCAGAGTTACTGTCAGAGTTACTGTCAGAGAGTTACTGTCAGAGAGTTACTGTCAGAGTTACTGTCAGAGTTACTGTCAGAGAGTTACTGTCAGAGAGTTACTGTCAGAGAGTTACTGTCAGAGTTACTGTCAGAGTTACTGTCATAGAGTTACTGTCAGAGTTACTGTCAGAGAGTTACTGTCAGAGAGTTACTGTCAGAGTTACTGTCAGAGAGTTACTGTCAGAGTTACTGTCAGAGAGTTACTGTCAGAGTTACTGTCAGAGAGTTACTGTCAGAGAGTTACTGTCAGAGAGTTACTGTCAGAGTTACTGTCAGAGAGTTACTGTCAGAGTTACTGTCAGAGAGTTACTGTCATAGAGTTACTGTCAGAGTTACTGTCAGAGAGTTACTGTCAGAGTTACTGTCAGAGTTACTGTCATAGAGTTACTGTCAGAGTTACTGTCAGAGAGTTACTGTCAGAGAGTTACTGTCAGAGTTACTGTCAGAGAGTTACTGTCAGAGTTACTGTCAGAGAGTTACTGTCAGAGAGTTACTGTCAGAGTTACTGTCAGAGTTACTGTCAGAGAGTTACTGTCAGAGAGTTACTGTCAGAGTTACTGTCAGAGAGTTACTGTCAGAGAGTTACTGTCAGAGAGTTACTGTCATAGAGTTACTGTCAGAGTTACTGTCAGAGAGTTACTGTCATAGAGTTACTGTCAGAGAGTTACTGTCATAGAGTTACTGTCAGAGAGTTACTGTCAGAGAGTTACTGTCATAGAGTTACTGTCAGAGAGTTACTGTCAGAGAGTTACTGTCAGAGTTACTGTCATAGAGTTACTGTCATAGAGTTACTGTCATAGAGTTACTGTCAGAGAGTTACTGTCAGAGTTACTGTCAGAGTTACTGTCAGAGAGTTACTGTCAGAGAGTTACTGTCAGAGTTACTGTCATAGAGTTACTGTCATAGAGTTACTATCATTGAGTTACTGTCAGAGAGTTACTGTCAGAGTTACTGTCAGAGAGTTACTGTCATAGAGTTCCTGTCAGAGTTACTGTCAGAGAGTTACTGTCATAGAGTTACTGTCAGAGTTACTGTCAGAGTTACTGTCAGAGAGTTACTGTCATAGAGTTACTGTCAGAGAGTTACTGTCAGAGTTACTGTCAGAGAGTTACTGTCAGAGTTACTGTCAGAGAGTTACTATCATTGAGTTACTATCAGAGAGTTACTGTCATAGAGTTACTGTCAGAGTTACTGTCATAGAGTTACTGTCATAGAGTTACTGTCAGAGTTACTGTCATAGAGTTACTGTCAGAGAGTTACTGTCAGAGAGTTACTGTCAGAGTTACTATCATTGAGTTACTGTCAGAGAGTTACTGTCAGAGAGTTACTGTCAGAGTTACTGTCATAGAGTTACTGTCAGAGAGTTACTATCATTGAGTTACTGTCAGAGAGTTACTATCATTGAGTTACTGTCAGAGAGTTACTGTCAGAGAGTTACTATCATTGAGTTACTGTCATAGAGTTACTGTCAGAGAGTTACTATCATTGAGTTACTGTCATAGAGTTACTGTCAGAGTTACTGTCAGAGTTACTGTCATAGAGTTACTGTCAGAGAGTTACTGTCATAGAGTTACTGTCATAGAGTTACTATCATTGAGTTACTGTCATAGAGTTACTGTCATAGAGTTACTATCATTGAGTTACTGTCATAGAGTTACTATCATTGAGTTACTGTCATAGAGTTACTGTCATAGAGTTACTGTCAGAGAGTTACTATCATTGAGTTACTGTCATAGAGTTACTGTCAGAGAGTTACTGTCAGAGAGTTACTGTCATAGAGTTACTGTCATAGAGTTACTGTCAGAGAGTTACTGTCATAGAGTTACTGTCAGAGTTACTGTCAGAGTTACTGTCAGAGAGTTACTGTCATAGAGTTACTGTCAGAGAGTTACTGTCAGAGAGTTACTGTCATAGAGTTACTGTCATAGAGTTACTGTCAGAGTTACTGTCAGAGTTACTGTCAGAGAGTTACTGTCAGAGAGTTACTGTCAGAGTTACTGTCAGAGAGTTACTGTCAGAGAGTTACTGTCATAGAGTTACTGTCAGAGTTACTGTCAGAGTTACTGTCAGAGTTACTGTCAGAGAGTTACTGTCAGAGTTACTGTCAGAGTTACTGTCAGAGAGTTACTGTCAGAGTTACTGTCATAGAGTTACTGTCATAGAGTTACTGTCAGAGAGTTACTGTCATAGAGTTACTGTCAGAGAGTTACTGTCATAGAGTTACTGTCAGAGTTACTGTCAGAGAGTTACTGTCAGAGAGTTACTGTCAGAGTTACTGTCATAGAGTTACTATCATTGAGTTACTGTCAGAGAGTTACTGTCAGAGAGTTACTGCCATAGAGTTACTGTCAGAGAGTTACTGACAGAGAGTTACTGTCATAGAGTTACTGTCAGAGTTACTGTCAGAGTTACTGTCAGAGTTACTGTCATAGAGTTACTGTCATAGAGTTACTGTCATAGAGTTACTGTCAGAGAGTTACTGTCATAGAGTTACTGTCATAGAGTTACTGTCAGAGAGTTACTGTCAGAGAGTTACTGTCATAGAGTTACTGTCAGAGTTACTGTCATAGAGTTACTGTCAGAGTTACTGTCAGAGTTACTGTCATAGAGTTACTGTCATAGAGTTACTGTCAGAGAGTTACTGTCATAGAGTTACTGTCATAGAGTTACTGTCAGAGTTACTGTCAGAGTTACTGTCAGAGTTACTGTCAGAGTTACTGTCATAGAGTTACTGTCATAGAGTTACTGTCAGAGAGTTACTGTCATAGAGTTACTGTCATAGAGTTACTGTCAGAGTTACTGTCAGAGTTACTGTCAGAGTTACTGTCAGAGTTACTGTCAGAGTTACTGTCATAGAGTTACTGTCAGAGAGTTACTGTCATAGAGTTACTGTCAGAGAGTTACTGTAATAGAGTTACTGTCATAGAGTTACTGTCATAGAGTTACTGTCAGAGTTACTGTCAGAGTTACTGTCAGAGTTACTGTCAGAGTTACTGTCATAGAGTTACTGTCAGAGAGTTACTGTCATAGAGTTACTGTCAGAGAGTTACTGTCATAGAGTTACTGTCAGATTTACTGTCAGAGAGTTACTGTCAGAGAGTTACTGTCATAGAGTTACTGTCAGAGAGTCACTGTCAGAGAGTTACTGTCATAGAGTTACTGTCAGAGAGTTACTGTCATAGAGTTACTGTCAGAGAGTTACTGTCAGAGAGTTACTGTCAGAGAGTTACTGTCAGAGTTACTGTCAGAGAGTTACTGTCATAGAGTTACTGTCAGAGAGTTACTGTCATAGAGTTACTGTCAGAGTTACTGTCAGAGAGTTACTTTCATAGAGTTACTGTCAGAGTTACTGTCAGAGAGTTACTGTCAGAGAGTTACTGTCATAGAGTTACTGTCAGAGAGTTACCGTCAGAGTTACTGTCATAGAGTTACTGTCATAGAGTTACTGTCAGAGTTACTGTCATAGAGTTACTGTCAGAGAGTTACTGTCATAGAGTTACTGTCATAGAGTTACTGTCAGAGTTACTGTCAGAGAGTTACTGTCATAGAGTTACTGTCAGAGTTACTGTCAGAGTTACTGTCATAGAGTTACTGTCAGAGTTACTGTCAGAGAGTTACTGTCATAGAGTTACTGTCAGAGTTACTGTCAGAGAGTTACTGTCATAGAGTTACTGTCAGAGTTACTGTCAGAGAGTTACTGTCATAGAGTTACTGTCAGAGAGTTACTGTCAGAGAGTTACTGTCATAGAGTTACTGTCAGAGTTACTGTCAGAGTTACTGTCATAGAGTTACTGTCAGAGTTACTGTCATAGAGTTACTGTCAGAGAGTTACTGTCATAGAGTTACTGTCATAGAGTTACTGTCAGAGTTACTGTCAGAGAGTTACTGTCATAGAGTTACTGTCAGAGAGTTACTGCCAGAGAGTTACTGTCATAGAGTTACTGTCAGAGAGTTACTGTCAGAGAGTTACTGTCAGAGAGTTACTGTCATAGAGTTACTGTCAGAGAGTTACTGTCAGAGTTACTGTCAGAGTTACTGTCAGAGAGTTACTGTCATAGAGTTACTGTCAGAGAGTTACTGCCAGAGAGTTACTGTCATAGAGTTACTGTCAGAGAGTTACTGTCAGAGAGTTACTGTCAGAGTTACTGTCAGAGAGTTACTGTCAGAGAGTTACTGTCAGAGTTACTGTCAGAGAGTTACTGTCAGAGAGTTACTGTCAGAGAGTTACTGTCAGAGTTACTGTCATAGAGTTACTGTCATAGAGTTACTGTCAGAGAGTTACTGTCATAGAGTTACTGTCAGAGAGTTACTGTCAGAGAGTTAATGTCAGAGTTACTGTCAGAGTTACTGTCAGAGTTACTGTCAGAGAGTTACTGTCAGAGAGTTACTGTCAGAGTTACTGTCATAGAGTTACTGTCATAGAGTTACTATCATTGAGTTACTGTCAGAGAGTTACTGTCAGAGTTACTGTCAGAGAGTTACTGTCATAGAGTTACTGTCAGAGTTACTGTCAGAGAGTTACTGTCATAGAGTTACTGTCAGAGTTACTGTCAGAGTTACTGTCAGAGTTACTGTCAGAGAGTTACTATCATTGAGTTACTGTCAGAGAGTTACTGTCATAGAGTTACTGTCAGAGTTACTGTCATAGAGTTACTGTCATAGAGTTACTGTCAGAGTTACTGTCATAGAGTTACTGTCATAGAGTTACTGTCAGAGAGTTACTGTCAGAGAGTTACTGTCAGAGTTACTATCATTGAGTTACTGTCAGAGAGTTACTGTCAGAGAGTTACTGTCAGAGTTACTGTCATAGAGTTACTGTCAGAGAGTTACTATCATTGAGTTACTGTCAGAGAGTTACTATCATTGAGTTACTGTCAGAGAGTTACTGTCAGAGAGTTACTATCATTGAGTTACTGTCATAGAGTTACTGTCAGAGAGTTACTATCATTGAGTTACTGTCATAGAGTTACTGTCAGAGTTACTGTCAGAGTTACTGTCATAGAGTTACTGTCAGAGAGTTACTGTCATAGAGTTACTGTCATAGAGTTACTATCATTGAGTTACTGTCAGAGAGTTACTGTCAGAGAGTTACTGTCAGAGTTACTGTCAGAGAGTTACTGTCAGAGAGTTACTGTCATAGAGTTACTGTCAGAGTTACTATCATTGAGTTACTGTCAGAGAGTTACTGTCAGAGAGTTACTGTCATAGAGTTACTGTCATAGAGTTACTGTCAGAGAGTTACTGTCAGAGTTACTGTCAGAGAGTTATTATCATTGAGTTACTGTCAGAGAGTTACTGTCAGAGAGTTACTATCATTGAGTTACTGTCATAGAGTTACTGTCAGAGAGTTACTATCATTGAGTTCCCTTTCGAAAGCTACAATCGATGCTGCGCTGCTCAGCGCATTGGGAACGTCTTTAGTCGTGACCAGCTGTGAATATTGTGTGTAACACGTCGATAGAATTGACCCGGAGGTAATATAGCCTCGGTCGATGACGTCATCGGCGCGCACCCGCAACACAAGGCTATAAATAGATGAGCCGCAGGTGCATCGTCAGGTCTTTTGTCTTCAGACCATTCTGTGCATGTGTGAACGCAAACACTCTCTCTATCTCTCATCTGTTCTCAGATCTTTGTTAGGAGTTAGTTTTGTCAGGCAGTGTGCAGAAAATTTCTCATTTCTCAAATCTTTTTTCTCTCACGCTACATCAAAGAGTTTTTTGAAAGTAAAAAAAGAGGAGAAATGAGCCAACAAAATACTAAGCGTTGTGTTCCTCCATGCTCCCGTCCCATGTCTGAGCTGGATACACACGATTACTGTTTTGTTTGTTTGGGGGAAGAGCACGCGGTTCTGGCTATAGAGAAGGGCGGGTGCGAGCATTGTGACCAGCTCACGGTTAAGATGCTTCGCTCCCGTCTGAACTATTTCCAGACCGCACCCGCATTATCATCGTGGGGCTCTCGTATGGATCTGCATGACGAGCAAGAGACGGGTCCGTCCCTTTCGCTTGCTGCGTCACCAGATCCACACATCCCTCCTCGTGATTTCGAAGCGCGCTCCGGTGCTTCTTCGACTCACGAGGGGGATGATGTATCTCTTGGGTCCTCGGACCGCGAGCAACCAGCCTCTGAGCATTCCTCTCGTGAAAAGAAATCTGTCGAGGAATTGCTCGAGGTGGTTACTCGCGCGGTGGCCAGATTACAGCTTGACTGGCCACGCGAACAAGAGACCCCCAAGCAGTCTAAATTAGGGGATAGGTTTCTGTCCGGTGGCAGAGGGGAGGGACCAAAACATCAGTCTCTTCCCTTTTTCGAGGACCTCCATGACGAACTATCTAAGTCATGGAGTAAACCATATACTTCTCGCGTGTTTGTGCCCTCGACGTCGACTTTTTCGACTATCGTGGGTGCAAAGGCGCGGGGGTATACGGAGATGCCTCGGGTTGAAGAGACGCTCGCGAGCTATCTCTCTCCCGACTCGGCATCTTCGATAAAGAAACCTACCCTCCCCACTAAACCCTGTCGTATAACATCATCTTTAGTGGGGAAAGCTTATCAAGCTGCAGGTCAGGCTGGTGCTGCGCTGCACACTATGGCAGTGTTACAGGCGTACCAGGCTGATTTGTTGAAGGATTTGAGTGCGGGCAGTACGATCGACGAAGAGTCATTCTCTGAGCTTCGTCGTGCCACAGATCTGTCTCTTCGTGCGACCAAGCAGACGGCCCGTGCCATCGGCCGTTCAATGTCTGCTTTGGTCAGCACGGAGAGGCATCTGTGGCTTAATCTGACAGGGATTAAGGAAAAAGATCGTTTGTTTCTGATTGACTCTCCTATTTCTCCATCTGGGCTGTTTGGTGACTCAGTGAACACCGTTGTCACCCGCTTTAAGGAAGTTAAGAAACACGAGGAAGCGTTTGTTCAGTTTCTTCCTCGCCGCACTCAAGGGGAGGGGCCGTCTGCCACCCAGCCCCGCCCCGGTCCTTCAAAACCTAGGGAGGTAAAGAAGCAGAGTGTAGCGGACCGTGCTCCCCCTCGCAGGGATTGGGGACAGGTTCGCCGTGCTCAGCAACCTCCCAAGCCAGACCTCAGGACTATCATTAACAGAAAGAAGAAGTCCTGATGGTCTGGCGCCCAATCTGGTGGGGGTCCCCCCCCCACGGGATGGGGCGCATGCAAGATCTTTTCGCCCCTTCCCGTTACCCTCACAAAACCTCTCCATCCCTGCCACCTCTTGTGCTTCGGGGGGCAGCGGTTTCCAGCGAAATGTTGGATGTTCCGTTGTTTCCTGCCGTCATTCAGGACACGGAACATCCAACATCCCCTCAAAAGGAAGTATTAAAATTGATACCACTCTCAGAAAGTCTGGCAGCGTGGAAACTTCTGCCAGGCATTTCTGCGTGGGTATTAAGCACAGTACAGATAGGATACAGAATCCAATTCATTCGTCGTCCTCCGCGTTTCAACGGCGTGGTCTTCACTTCCGTGAAACCGGAGCTGATGCATGTACTGTCGCAAGAGCTGCAAACCCTTCTGAGCAAAGAGGCCATAGAACATGTTCCTCTTCCAGAGAGAGAGTCAGGCTATTACAGCAGATACTTCCTGGTTCCCAAAAAGGATGGGGGGGTGCGTCCAATCTTAGATCTTCGAGGCTTAAACCGTACAGTCAAAGCGCTCAAGTTCAAGATGTTAACCGTCAAGACGGTCGTGACGCAAATTCAACATCACGATTGGTTCGTCACGATCGATTTGAAGGACGCTTATTTTCACATAGAAATATTGCCACAACACAGGAAATTCCTGAGGTTCGCTTTCGGGGGCGAAGCGTACCAGTTTCGGGTTCTTCCATTCGGCCTGGCCTTGTCACCCCGCACATACACGAAATGCATGGATGCAGCACTGGCTCCGTTACGACTCCAGGGCATTCGCATTTTGAATTACATCGACGATTGGTTGATACTAGCACAATCGCGAGAGATGGCGCTCCAACACAGAGACATCGTGTTAGCTCATCTAGTTGCTCTAGGGTTGAGACTCAACACCAAGAAAAGTGTTCTTTCTCCTGCCCAGAGAACGACTTATCTCGGGATTGTTTGGGATTCGGTCACGATGCGGGCACAAATGTCTCCCGCTCGAATCGAGACCATTCAGCAGACCATGAGCAAAGTCAGGCTAGGCCAAGAACTCACTGTTCGTCAGTACCAAAAAATGTTGGGTTTCATGGCGTCAGCATCCACGGTGATTCCTCTGGGGCTGTTGCACATGAGACCATTTCAGTTGTGGCTAAAAGCCAGAGGATTTCATCCAAGAGCCAATCCTCAAAGGCACATAAAAGTGACGCGCCGCGGGCTTCGTACACTATCTCTGTGGGTCAGACCCCGGTTCCTTGCCTTGGGTCCCACTCTGGGGGCGCCGTGTCGTCGCAGACTGCTAACGACGGACGCCTCCCTGATGGGCTGGGGAGCGGTCTTAGATGGCCGTCCAGCTCAAGGGGAATGGGAAGGTCATCAGCTCGATTGGCACATCAATTGCCTCGAGTTGATGGCCGTATTTCTGGCTCTGAAATATTTTCTCCATCAATTGAGGGGCTGTCATGTCCTAGTGCGGGTGGACAACACAGCAGCTGTCTCTTATATAAATCACCAGGGGGGTCTGCGCTCACGCAATCTGAACAGAATAGCGAGGCAGATTTTTCTCTGGGCCCAGGACAAGTTCCTGTCACTCAGGGCAGTATACATTCCAGGGCATTTGAATGTAGGAGCAGATTTACTGTCCAGACAGACACTACCGACAGGGGAATGGAAACTCCACCCGGAAGTAGTGAAACAGATTTGGACCAAATTTTACAAAGCAGAGGTGGACCTCTTCGCCTCCCAGCAGACAGCGCAATGTCCCCTCTACTTCTCTCTGAGTCACCCAGCTCCATTGGGTCTGGATGCGATGGCGCACTCATGGCCCAAGATGCGCCTGTATGCGTTTCCTCCAGTTTCTTTGCTCCCGGGAGTTCTAGCCAGAGTACGCCAACAAGGGTCTTGCCTCTTGTTGATAGCGCCACGTTGGCCGAACAGAGTGTGGTTCTCGGAGATAATATCTCTCCTCGACGGCTCGCCTTGGGCGATTCCGGAGAGGAGGGACCTTCTGTCTCAGGCGGAGGGCACGATATTCCATCCCAGGCCCGACCTGTGGAATCTTCATGTTTGGCCCCTGATGGGAACCAACTGAGGGACACTGGGCTTTCGCCTGCTGTTATTGAGACTATTCTGAGTGCTAGGGCTTCCTCCACTAGACAAAGTTATGCCAGTAAATGGGGTGTTTTTGAAAGGTGGTGTGTTGTACACAATGTAGATCCAGTCAACTGCCAGGTTGCTTCAGTTCTGGACTTCATGCAAGAGAAATTATCAACAGGTACATGCCCTGCTACTCTTAAGGTTTATGTGGCCGCTCTTTCGGCTTGCCACGCCTTAGTTGACGGGGCGCCGCTCGGGAGACATCCTCTGCTCTCTCGCTTCCTTCGTGGGGCCAGGCGACTGAGGCCTCCAGTAAAAACCAAGATCCCTTCGTGGGATTTAGCTATAGTCCTCGAGGGTCTGGTTGAGACCCCCTTTGAACCTATAGAGTCAGCGTCTGATAAACTTCTGACTCTAAAAATGGTTTTTCTAATGGCAATAACTTCCTTGAAGAGAATTGGGGATATGCAGGCTCTGTCTATCTCTCCATCCTGCTTAGACTTTGCCCCAGGAATGGTGAAAGTAATTTTGCATCCTCATCCTGATTACCTGCCTAAGGTTCCATTTTCGTCTGTACATCCGGTCATTCTAGAAGCCTTCTGTCCTCCACCGTTTACAACGCCGGAGCAGGAGAAATCTCATAGACTGTGTCCAGTCCGTGCTCTTCAGGCTTACATCCACCGCACTAGCCAGTGGCGTAAGTCAGAGCAATTATTCGTCTGTTATGGTGGTAGTAACAGAGGAGGAGCTGCCACCAAGCAGACCATGTCTCATTGGGTCAGGGATGCAATTGCTTTGGCTTATGAGGCGCGCGGTCAAGCTTCGCCTATAGGTCTCAGAGCTCACTCTACCAGGGGGTCGCTTCTTCTAGTGCTTTGGCGAGGGGTGCCCCCTTACAACAGATTTGTGATGCGGCAGGTTGGTCCTCTCCGCACACATTCATAAGGTTTTATAGTTTGGATGTTCATGCCACTCCGGGCTCTCATGTCCTTGAGTCAACATCACAGGCTAGTGTCTGAGGCCTTCTTGCGTTCTTGTGAGCACATGCACAACCGTTGGGGTCCAGACAGGTTCAAGCACGGCGGCGTGGGTATTCTCGTTCCCAATGCGCTGAGCAGCGCAGCATCGATTGTAGCTTTCGAAAGGGAACGATCTCGGTTACTTCACTGTAACCTTGTTCCCTGAGAAAGCGGAACGAGATGCTGCGCTACTTTGCCGTGCTGAAGATGTCCCAGGACTGCTCTTCAGACAAAATATCCTGACGATGCACCTGCGGCTCATCTATTTATAGCCTCGTGTTGCGGGTGCGCGCCGATGACGTCATCGACCGAGGCTATATTACCTCCGGGTCAATTCTATCGACGTGTTACACACAATATTCACAGCTGGTCACGACTAAAGACGTTCCCAATGCGCTGAGCAGCGCAGCATCTCGTTCCGCTTTCTCAGGGAACAAGGTTACAGTGAAGTAACCGAGATCGTTACTGTCATAGAGTTACTGTCAGAGTTACTGTCAGAGTTACTGTCATAGAGTTACTGTCAGAGAGTTACTGTCAGAGAGTTACTGTCAGAGAGTTACTGTCATAGAGTTACTGTCATAGAGTTACTGTCATAGAGTTACTATCAGAGAGTTACTGTCAGAGAGTTACTGTCAGAGAGTTAATGTCAGAGTTACTGTCAGAGAGTTACTGTCATAGAGTTACTGTCAGAGAGTTACTGTCAGAGAGTTACTGTCATAGAGTTACTGTCATAGAGTTACTGTCATAGAGTTACTATCATTGAGTTACTGTCAGAGAGTTACTGTCAGAGAGTTACTGTCAGAGAGTTACTGTCATAGAGTTACTGTCATAGAGTTACTGTCAGAGAGTTACTGTCAGAGAGTTACTGTCAGAGAGTTACTGTCATAGAGTTACTGTCAGAGAGTTACTGTCAGAGAGTTACTGTCAGAGAGTTACTGTCATAGAGTTACTGTCATAGAGTTACTGTCATAGAGTTACTGTCAGAGTTACTGTCAGAGTTACTGTCAGAGAGTTACTGTCAGAGAGTTACTGTCAGAGAGTTACTGTCATAGAGTTACTATCAGAGAGTTACTGTCAGAGAGTTACTGTCAGAGAGTTAATGTCAGAGTTACTGTCAGAGAGTTACTGTCATAGAGTTACTGTCAGAGAGTTACTGTCAGAGAGTTACTGTCATAGAGTTACTGTCATAGAGTTACTGTCAGAGTTACTATCATTGAGTTACTGTCAGAGAGTTACTGTCAGAGAGTTACTGTCAGAGAGTTACTGTCATAGAGTTACTGTCATAGAGTTACTGTCAGAGAGTTACTGTCAGAGAGTTACTGTCAGAGAGTTACTGTCATAGAGTTACTGTCAGAGAGTTACTGTCAGAGAGTTACTGTCAGAGAGTTACTGTCATAGAGTTACTGTCATAGAGTTACTGTCATAGAGTTACTGTCAGAGTTACTGTCAGAGTTACTGTCAGAGAGTTACTGTCAGAGAGTTACTGTCAGAGAGTTACTGTCAGAGAGTTACTGTCATAGAGTTACTGTCAGAGAGTTACTGTCAGAGAGTTACTGTCAGAGAGTTACTGTCAGAGAGTTACTGTCAGAGAGTTACTGTCATAGAGTTACTGTCATAGAGTTACTGTCATAGAGTTACTGTCATAGAGTTACTGTCAAAGAGTTACTGTCAGAGTTACTGTCAGAGTTACTGTCAGAGTTACTGTCAGAGTTACTGTCAGAGAGTTACTGTCAGAGAGTTACTGTCAGAGTTACTGTCAGAGTTACTGTCAGAGAGTTACTGTCAGAGAGTTACTGTCAGAGAGTTACTGTCAGAGAGTTACTGTCAGAGAGTTACTGTCAGAGAGTTACTGTCAGAGTTACTGTCAGAGTTACTGTCAGAGAGTTACTGTCAGAGAGTTACTGTCAGAGTTACTGTCATAGAGTTACTGTCAGAGAGTTACTGTCATAGAGTTACTGTCATAGAGTTACTGTCAGAGTTACTGTCAGAGTTACTGTCAGAGAGTTACTGTCATAGAGTTACTGTCAGAGAGTTACTGCCAGAGACTTACTGTCATAGAGTTACTGTCATAGAGTTACTGTCAGAGTTACTGTCATAGAGTTACTGTCATAGAGTTACTGTCAGAGTTACTGTCAGAGTTACTGTCATAGAGTTACTGTCATAGAGTTACTGTCAGAGAGTTACTGTCAGAGAGTTACTGTCAGAGAGTTACTGTCATAGAGTTACTGTCATAGAGTTACTGTCAGAGTTACTGTCAGAGTTACTGTCAGAGAGTTACTGTCATAGAGTTACTGTCAGAGAGTTACTGTCAGAGAGTTACTGTCATAGAGTTACTGTCATAGAGTTACTGTCAGAGTTACTGTTAGAGTTACTGTCAGAGAGTTACTGTCAGAGAGTTACTGTCAGAGTTACTGTCAGAGAGTTACTGTCAGAGAGTTACTGTCATAGAGTTACTGTCAGAGTTACTGTCAGAGTTACTGTCAGAGTTACTGTCAGAGTTACTGTCAGAGAGTTACTGTCAGAGAGTTACTGTCATAGAGTTACTGTCAGAGAGTTACTGTCATAGAGTTACTGTCAGAGTTACTGTCATAGAGTTACTGTCAGAGAGTTACTGTCATAGAGTTACTGTCAGAGAGTTACTGTCAGAGTTACTGTCAGAGAGTTACTGTCAGAGTTACTGTCATAGAGTTACTGTCATAGAGTTACTGTCAGAGAGTTACTGTCATAGAGTTACTGTCAGAGAGTTACTGTCATAGAGTTACTGTCAGAGTTACTGTCAGAGAGTTACTGTCAGAGAGTTACTGTCAGAGTTACTGTCAGAGAGTTACTGTCATAGAGTTACTGTCATAGAGTTACTATCATTGAGTTACTGTCAGAGAGTTACTGTCAGAGAGTTACTGCCATAGAGTTACTGTCAGAGAGTTACTGTCAGAGAGTTACTGTCATAGAGTTACTGTCATAGAGTTACTGTCAGAGTTACTGTCAGAGTTACTGTCAGAGTTACTGTCAGAGTTACTGTCATAGAGTTACTGTCATAGAGTTACTGTCAGAGAGTTACTGTCATAGAGTTACTGTCATAGAGTTACTCTCAGAGAGTTACTGTCAGAGAGTTACTGTCATAGAGTTACTGTCAGAGTTACTGTCAGAGTTACTGTCAGAGTTACTGTCAGAGTTACTGTCATAGAGTTACTGTCATAGAGTTACTGTCATAGAGTTACTGTCAGAGAGTTACTGTCATAGAGTTACTGTCATAGAGTTACTGTCAGAGTTACTGTCAGAGTTACTGTCAGAGTTACTGTCATAGAGTTACTGTCAGAGTTACTGTCAGAGTTACTGTCAGAGTTACTGTCATAGAGTTACTGTCAGAGAGTTACTGTCATAGAGTTACTGTCAGAGAGTTACTGTAATAGAGTTACTGTCATAGAGTTACTGTCAGAGAGTTACTGTCAGAGTTACTGTCAGAGTTACTGTCAGAGTTACTGTCAGAGTTACTGTCAGAGTTACTGTCATAGAGTTACTGTCAGAGAGTTACTGTCATAGAGTTACTGTCAGAGAGTTACTGTCATAGAGTTACTGTCAGATTACTGTCAGAGAGTTACTGTCAGAGAGTTACTGTCATAGAGTTACTGTCAGAGAGTTACTGTCAGAGAGTTACTGTCATAGAGTTACTGTCAGAGAGTTACTGTCAGAGAGTTACTGTCAGAGTTACTGTCATAGAGTTACTGTCAGATTTACTGTCAGAGAGTTACTGTCAGAGAGTTACTGTCATAGAGTTACTGTCAGAGAGTTACTGTCAGAGAGTTACTGTCATAGAGTTACTGTCAGAGAGTTACTGTCAGAGAGTTACTGTCAGAGTTACTGTCAGAGAGTTACTGTCATAGAGTTACTGTCAGAGTTACTGTCAGAGAGTTACTGTCATAGAGTTACTGTCAGAGTTACTGTCAGAGAGTTACTGTCAGAGAGTTACTGTCAGAGAGTTACTGTCATAGAGTTACTGTCATAGAGTTACTGTCAGAGTTACTGTCAGAGAGTTACTGTCATAGAGTTACTGTCAGAGTTACTGTCAGAGTTACTGTCATAGAGTTACTGTCAGAGTTACTGTCAGAGAGTTACTGTCATAGAGTTACTGTCAGAGTTACTGTCAGAGAGTTACTGTCATAGAGTTACTGTCAGAGAGTTACTGTCATAGAGTTACTGTCATAGAGTTACTGTCATAGAGTTACTGTCATAGAGTTACTGTCAGAGAGTTACTGTCAGAGTTACTGTCAGAGTTACTGTCAGAGTTACTGTCAGAGTTACTGTCAGAGAGTTACTGTCAGAGAGTTACTGTCAGAGTTACTGTCAGAGTTACTGTCAGAGTTACTGTCAGAGAGTTACTGTCAGAGAGTTACTGTCAGAGAGTTACTGTCAGAGTTACTGTCAGAGTTACTGTCAGAGAGTTACTGTCAGAGAGTTACTGTCAGAGTTACTGTCATAGAGTTACTGTCAGAGAATTACTGTCATAGAGTTACTGTCATAGAGTTACTGTCAGAGTTACTGTCAGAGTTACTGTCAGAGAGTTACTGTCATAGAGTTACTGTCAGAGAGTTACTGCCAGAGACTTGCTGTCATAGAGTTACTGTCATAGAGTTACTGTCAGAGTTACTGTCATAGAGTTACTGTCATAGAGTTACTGTCATAGAGTTACTGTCAGAGTTACTGTCAGAGTTACTGTCATAGAGTTACTGTCAGAGAGTTACTGTCATAGAGTTACTGTCAGAGTAACTGTCAGAGTTACTGTCAGAGAGTTACTGTCAGAGAGTTACTGTCAGAGTTACTGTCATAGAGTTACTGTCATAGAGTTACTGTCAGAGAGTTACTGTCAGAGAGTTACTGTCAGAGAGTTACTGTCATAGAGTTACTGTCATAGAGTTACTGTCAGAGTTACTGTCAGAGTTACTGTCAGAGAGTTACTGTCATAGAGTTACTGTCAGAGAGTTACTGTCAGAGAGTTACTGTCATAGAGTTACTGTCATAGAGTTACTGTCAGAGTTACTGTTAGAGTTACTGTCAGAGAGTTACTGTCAGAGAGTTACTGTCAGAGTTACTGTCAGAGAGTTACTGTCAGAGAGTTACTGTCATAGAGTTACTGTCAGAGTTACTGTCATAGAGTTACTGTCAGAGAGTTACTGTCATAGAGTTACTGTCAGAGTTACTGTCAGAGAGTTACTGTCATAGAGTTACTGTCAGAGAGTTACTGTCAGAGAGTTACTGTCATAGAGTTACTGTCAGAGAGTTACTGTCATAGAGTTACTGTCAGAGAGTTACTGTCATAGAGTTACTGTCAGAGAGTTACTGTCAGAGTTACTGTCAGAGAGTTACTGTCAGAGTTACTGTCATAGAGTTACTGTCATAGAGTTACTGTCAGAGAGTTACTGTCATAGAGTTACTGTCAGAGAGTTACTGTCATAGAGTTACTGTCAGAGTTACTGTCAGAGAGTTACTGTCAGAGAGTTACTGTCAGAGTTACTGTCAGAGAGTTACTGTCATAGAGTTACTGTCATAGAGTTACTATCATTGAGTTACTGTCAGAGAGTTACTGTCAGAGAGTTACTGCCATAGAGTTACTGTCAGAGAGTTACTGTCAGAGAGTTACTGTCATAGAGTTACTGTCATAGAGTTACTGTCAGAGTTACTGTCAGAGTTACTGTCAGAGTTACTGTCAGAGTTACTGTCATAGAGTTACTGTCATAGAGTTACTGTCAGAGAGTTACTGTCATAGAGTTACTGTCATAGAGTTACTCTCAGAGAGTTACTGTCAGAGAGTTACTGTCATAGAGTTACTGTCAGAGTTACTGTCAGAGTTACTGTCAGAGTTACTGTCAGAGTTACTGTCATAGAGTTACTGTCATAGAGTTACTGTCATAGAGTTACTGTCAGAGAGTTACTGTCATAGAGTTACTGTCATAGAGTTACTGTCAGAGTTACTGTCAGAGTTACTGTCAGAGTTACTGTCAGAGTTACTGTCATAGAGTTACTGTCAGAGTTACTGTCAGAGTTACTGTCAGAGTTACTGTCATAGAGTTACTGTCAGAGAGTTACTGTCATAGAGTTACTGTCAGAGAGTTACTGTAATAGAGTTACTGTCATAGAGTTACTGTCAGAGAGTTACTGTCAGAGTTACTGTCAGAGTTACTGTCAGAGTTACTGTCAGAGTTACTGTCAGAGTTACTGTCATAGAGTTACTGTCATAGAGTTACTGTCATAGAGTTACTGTCAGAGAGTTACTGTCATAGAGTTACTGTCATAGAGTTACTGTCAGAGTTACTGTCAGAGTTACTGTCAGAGTTACTGTCAGAGTTACTGTCATAGAGTTACTGTCAGAGTTACTGTCAGAGTTACTGTCAGAGTTACTGTCATAGAGTTACTGTCAGAGAGTTACTGTCATAGAGTTACTGTCAGAGAGTTACTGTAATAGAGTTACTGTCATAGAGTTACTGTCAGAGAGTTACTGTCAGAGTTACTGTCAGAGTTACTGTCAGAGTTACTGTCAGAGTTACTGTCAGAGTTACTGTCATAGAGTTACTGTCAGAGAGTTACTGTCATAGAGTTACTGTCAGAGAGTTACTGTCATAGAGTTACTGTCAGATTACTGTCAGAGAGTTACTGTCAGAGAGTTACTGTCATAGAGTTACTGTCAGAGAGTTACTGTCAGAGAGTTACTGTCATAGAGTTACTGTCAGAGAGTTACTGTCAGAGAGTTACTGTCAGAGTTACTGTCATAGAGTTACTGTCAGATTTACTGTCAGAGAGTTACTGTCAGAGAGTTACTGTCATAGAGTTACTGTCAGAGAGTTACTGTCAGAGAGTTACTGTCATAGAGTTACTGTCAGAGAGTTACTGTCAGAGAGTTACTGTCAGAGTTACTGTCAGAGAGTTACTGTCATAGAGTTACTGTCAGAGTTACTGTCAGAGAGTTACTGTCATAGAGTTACTGTCAGAGTTACTGTCAGAGAGTTACTGTCAGAGAGTTACTGTCAGAGAGTTACTGTCATAGAGTTACTGTCATAGAGTTACTGTCAGAGTTACTGTCAGAGAGTTACTGTCATAGAGTTACTGTCAGAGTTACTGTCAGAGTTACTGTCATAGAGTTACTGTCAGAGTTACTGTCAGAGAGTTACTGTCATAGAGTTACTGTCAGAGTTACTGTCAGAGAGTTACTGTCATAGAGTTACTGTCAGAGAGTTACTGTCATAGAGTTACTGTCATAGAGTTACTGTCATAGAGTTACTGTCATAGAGTTACTGTCAGAGAGTTACTGTCAGAGTTACTGTCAGAGTTACTGTCAGAGTTACTGTCAGAGTTACTGTCAGAGAGTTACTGTCAGAGAGTTACTGTCAGAGTTACTGTCAGAGTTACTGTCAGAGTTACTGTCAGAGAGTTACTGTCAGAGAGTTACTGTCAGAGAGTTACTGTCAGAGAGTTACTGTCAGAGAGTTACTGTCAGAGTTACTGTCAGAGTTACTGTCAGAGAGTTACTGTCAGAGAGTTACTGTCAGAGTTACTGTCATAGAGTTACTGTCAGAGAGTTACTGTCATAGAGTTACTGTCATAGAGTTACTGTCAGAGTTACTGTCAGAGTTACTGTCAGAGAGTTACTGTCATAGAGTTACTGTCAGAGAGTTACTGCCAGAGACTTGCTGTCATAGAGTTACTGTCATAGAGTTACTGTCAGAGTTACTGTCATAGAGTTACTGTCATAGAGTTACTGTCAGAGTTACTGTCAGAGTTACTGTCATAGAGTTACTGTCAGAGAGTTACTGTCATAGAGTTACTGTCAGAGTTACTGTCAGAGTTACTGTCAGAGAGTTACTGTCAGAGAGTTACTGTCAGAGTTACTGTCATAGAGTTACTGTCATAGAGTTACTGTCAGAGAGTTACTGTCAGAGAGTTACTGTCATAGAGTTACTGTCATAGAGTTACTGTCAGAGTTACTGTCAGAGTTACTGTCAGAGAGTTACTGTCATAGAGTTACTGTCAGAGAGTTACTGTCAGAGAGTTACTGTCATAGAGTTACTGTCAGAGTTACTGTTAGAGTTACTGTCAGAGAGTTACTGTCAGAGAGTTACTGTCAGAGTTACTGTCAGAGAGTTACTGTCAGAGAGTTACTGTCATAGAGTTACTGTCAGAGTTACTGTCATAGAGTTACTGTCAGAGAGTTACTGTCATAGAGTTACTGTCAGAGTTACTGTCAGAGTTACTGTCAGAGTTACTGTCAGAGAGTTACTGTCAGAGAGTTACTGTCATAGAGTTACTGTCAGAGAGTTACTGTCATAGAGTTACTGTCAGAGTTACTGTCATAGAGTTACTGTCAGAGAGTTACTGTCATAGAGTTACTGTCAGAGAGTTACTGTCAGAGTTACTGTCAGAGAGTTACTGTCAGAGTTACTGTCATAGAGTTACTGTCATAGAGTTACTGTCAGAGAGTTACTGTCAGAGAGTTACTGTCATAGAGTTACTGTCAGAGAGTTACTGTCAGAGTTACTGTCATAGAGTTACTGTCATAGAGTTACTGTCAGAGAGTTACTGTCATAGAGTTACTGTCAGAGAGTTACTGTCATAGAGTTACTGTCAGAGTTACTGTCAGAGAGTTACTGTCAGAGAGTTACTGTCAGAGTTACTGTCAGAGAGTTACTGTCATAGAGTTACTGTCATAGAGTTACTATCATTGAGTTACTGTCAGAGAGTTACTGTCAGAGAGTTACTGCCATAGAGTTACTGTCAGAGAGTTACTGTCAGAGAGTTACTGTCATAGAGTTACTGTCATAGAGTTACTGTCAGAGTTACTGTCAGAGTTACTGTCAGAGTTACTGTCAGAGTTACTGTCATAGAGTTACTGTCATAGAGTTACTGTCAGAGAGTTACTGTCATAGAGTTACTGTCATAGAGTTACTCTCAGAGAGTTACTGTCAGAGAGTTACTGTCATAGAGTTACTGTCAGAGTTACTGTCAGAGTTACTGTCAGAGTTACTGTCAGAGTTACTGTCATAGAGTTACTGTCATAGAGTTACTGTCATAGAGTTACTGTCATAGAGTTACTGTCATAGAGTTACTGTCAGAGTTACTGTCAGAGTTACTGTCAGAGTTACTGTCAGAGTTACTGTCATAGAGTTACTGTCAGAGTTACTGTCAGAGTTACTGTCAGAGTTACTGTCATAGAGTTACTGTCAGAGAGTTACTGTCATAGAGTTACTGTCAGAGAGTTACTGTAATAGAGTTACTGTCATAGAGTTACTGTCAGAGAGTTACTGTCAGAGTTACTGTCAGAGTTACTGTCAGAGTTACTGTCAGAGTTACTGTCAGAGTTACTGTCATAGAGTTACTGTCAGAGAGTTACTGTCATAGAGTTACTGTCAGAGAGTTACTGTCATAGAGTTACTGTCAGATTACTGTCAGAGAGTTACTGTCAGAGAGTTACTGTCATAGAGTTACTGTCAGAGAGTTACTGTCAGAGAGTTACTGTCAGAGAGTTACTGTCAGAGTTACTGTCAGAGTTACTGTCAGAGAGTTACTGTCAGAGAGTTACTGTCAGAGTTACTGTCAGAGTTACTGTCATAGAGTTACTGTCAGAGAGTTACTGTCAGAGAGTTACTGTCATAGAGTTACTGTCAGAGAGTTACTGTCAGAGAGTTACTGTCAGAGTTACTGTCATAGAGTTACTGTCAGATTTACTGTCAGAGAGTTACTGTCAGAGAGTTACTGTCATAGAGTTACTGTCAGAGAGTTACTGTCAGAGAGTTACTGTCATAGAGTTACTGTCAGAGAGTTACTGTCAGAGAGTTACTGTCAGAGTTACTGTCAGAGAGTTACTGTCATAGAGTTACTGTCAGAGTTACTGTCAGAGAGTTACTGTCATAGAGTTACTGTCAGAGTTACTGTCAGAGAGTTACTGTCAGAGAGTTACTGTCAGAGAGTTACTGTCATAGAGTTACTGTCATAGAGTTACTGTCAGAGTTACTGTCAGAGAGTTACTGTCATAGAGTTACTGTCAGAGTTACTGTCAGAGTTACTGTCATAGAGTTACTGTCAGAGTTACTGTCAGAGAGTTACTGTCATAGAGTTACTGTCATAGTTACTGTCAGAGAGTTACTGTCATAGAGTTACTGTCAGAGTTACTGTCAGAGAGTTACTGTCATAGAGTTACTGTCAGAGAGTTACTGTCAGAGAGTTACTGTCATAGAGTTACTGTCAGAGTTACTGTCAGAGTTACTGTCATAGAGTTACTGTCAGAGTTACTGTCAGAGTTACTGTCATAGAGTTACTGTCAGAGAGTTACTGTCATAGAGTTACTGTCATAGAGTTACTGTCAGAGTTACTGTCAGAGAGTTACTGTCATAGAGTTACTGTCAGAGAGTTACTGCCAGAGAGTTACTGTCATAGAGTTACTGTCAGAGAGTTACTGTCAGAGAGTTACTGTCAGAGTTACTGTCAGAGAGTTACTGTCAGAGAGTTACTGTCAGAGTTACTGTCAGAGAGTTACTGTCAGAGAGTTACTGTCAGAGTTACTGTCAGAGTTACTGTCATAGAGTTACTGTCATAGAGTTACTGTCCTAGAGTTACTGTCAGAGAGTTACTGTCAGAGTTACTGTCAGAGTTACTGTCAGAGAGTTACTGTCAGAGAGTTACTGTCAGAGTTACTGTCATAGAGTTACTGTCATAGAGTTACTATCATTGAGTTACTGTCAGAGAGTTACTGTCAGAGTTACTGTCAGAGAGTTACTGTCATAGAGTTACTGTCAGAGTTACTGTCAGAGAGTTACTGTCATAGAGTTACTGTCAGAGTTACTGTCAGAGTTACTGTCAGAGAGTTACTGTCATAGAGTTACTGTCAGAGAGTTACTGTCAGAGTTACTGTCAGAGTTACTGTCAGAGAGTTACTATCATTGAGTTACTGTCAGAGAGTTACTGTCATAGAGTTACTGTCAGAGTTACTGTCATAGAGTTACTGTCATAGAGTTACTGTCAGAGTTACTGTCATAGAGTTACTGTCATAGAGTTACTGTCAGAGAGTTACTGTCAGAGAGTTACTGTCAGAGTTACTATCATTGAGTTACTGTCAGAGAGTTACTGTCAGAGAGTTACTGTCAGAGTTACTGTCATAGAGTTACTGTCAGAGAGTTACTATCATTGAGTTACTGTCAGAGAGTTACTGTCAGAGAGTTACTATCATTGAGTTACTGTCAGAGAGTTACTGTCAGAGAGTTACTATCATTGAGTTACTGTCAGAGAGTTACTGTCAGAGAGTTACTATCATTGAGTTACTGTCATAGAGTTACTGTCAGAGAGTTACTATCATTGAGTTACTGTCATAGAGTTACTGTCAGAGTTACTGTCAGAGTTACTGTCATAGAGTTACTGTCAGAGAGTTACTGTCATAGAGTTACTGTCATAGAGTTACTATCATTGAGTTACTGTCAGAGAGTTACTGTCAGAGAGTTACTGTCATAGAGTTACTGTCATAGAGTTACTGTCAGAGTTACTGTCAGAGTTACTGTCAGAGAGTTACTGTCAGAGAGTTACTGTCATAGAGTTACTGTCAGAGTTACTATCATTGAGTTACTGTCAGAGAGTTACTGTCAGAGAGTTACTGTCATAGAGTTACTGTCATAGAGTTACTGTCAGAGAGTTACTGTCAGAGTTACTGTCAGAGAGTTATTATCATTGAGTTACTGTCAGAGAGTTACTGTCAGAGAGTTACTGTCAGAGAGTTACTGTCAGAGAGTTACTATCATTGAGTTACTGTCATAGAGTTACTGTCAGAGAGTTACTATCATTGAGTTACTGTCATAGAGTTACTGTCAGAGTTACTGTCAGAGTTACTGTCATAGAGTTACTGTCAGAGAGTTACTGTCAGAGAGTTACTGTCAGAGAGTTACTGTCATAGAGTTACTGTCATAGAGTTACTGTCATAGAGTTACTGTCAGAGAGTTACTGTCAGAGAGTTAATGTCAGAGTTACTGTCAGAGAGTTACTGTCATAGAGTTACTGTCAGAGAGTTACTGTCAGAGAGTTACTGTCATAGAGTTACTGTCATAGAGTTACTGTCATAGAGTTACTATCATTGAGTTACTGTCATAGAGTTACTGTCAGAGAGTTACTATCATTGAGTTACTGTCATAGAGTTACTGTCATAGAGTTACTGTCAGAGAGTTACTATCATTGAGTTACTGTCATAGAGTTACTGTCATAGAGTTACTGTCAGAGAGTTACTGTCAGAGTTACTGTCATAGAGTTACTGTCATAGAGTTACTGTCAGAGAGTTACTGTCAGAGAGTTACTGTCAGAGAGTTACTGTCATAGAGTTACTGTCAGAGAGTTACTGTCATAGAATTACTGTCAGAGTTACTGTCAGAGAGTTACTGTCATAGAGTTACTGTCATAGAGTTACTATCATTGAGTTACTGTCATAGAGTTACTGTCAGAGTTACTGTCAGAGAGTTACTGTCATAGAGTTACTGTCAGAGAGTTACTGTCAGAGTTACTGTCAGAGAGTTACTGTCAGAGTTACTGTCAGAGAGTTACTGTCATAGAGTTACTGTCAGAGTTACTATCATTGAGTTACTGTCAGAGAGTTACTGTCATAGAGTTACTGTCATAGAGTTACTGTCAGAGAGTTACTGTCAGAGAGTTACTATCATTGAGTTACTGTCAGAGAGTTACTGTCAGAGAGTTACTATCATTGAGTTACTGTCATAGAGTTACTGTCAGAGAGTTACTATCATTGAGTTACTGTCATAGAGTTACTGTCAGAGTTACTGTCATAGAGTTACTGTCATAGAGTTACTGTCATAGAGTTACTGTCAGAGAGTTACTGTCATAGAGTTACTGTCAGAGAGTTACTGTCAGAGAGTTACTGTCAGAGAGTTACTGTCAGAGAGTTACTGTCAGAGAGTTACTGTCAGAGAGTTACTGTCAGAGTTACTGTCAGAGAGTTACTGTAATAGAGTTACTGTCATAGAGTTACTGTCAGAGAGTTACTGT
Source organism: Rhinichthys osculus (assembly GCA_029959095.1). Taxonomy (NCBI): domain Eukaryota; kingdom Metazoa; phylum Chordata; class Actinopteri; order Cypriniformes; family Leuciscidae; genus Rhinichthys; species Rhinichthys osculus. The sequence continues at coordinate 39,325,547 of JARWKJ010000012.1, forward strand.
CAGAGAGTTACTGTCATAGAGTTACTGTCAGAGAGTTACTGTCAGAGAGTTACTGTCATAGAGTTACTGTCAGAGAGTTACTGTCATTGAGTTACTGTCAGAGAGTTACTGTCATAGAGTTACTGTCAGAGAGTTACTATCATTGAGTTACTGTCAGAGAGTTACTGTCATAGAGTTACTGTCAGAGAGTTACTATCATTGAGTTACTGTCATAGAGTTACTGTCAGAGAGTTACTGTCATAGAGTTACTGTCAGAGAGTTACTATCATTGAGTTACTGTCATAGAGTTACTGTCATAGAGTTACTGTCAGAGAGTTACTGTCAGAGATACTGTCATAGAGTTACTGTCATAGAGTTACTGTCAGAGAGTTACTGTCAGTGAGTTACTGTCAGAGAGTTACTGTCAGAGAGTTACTGTCATAGAGTTACTGTCAGAGAGTTACTGTCATAGAGTTACTGTCAGAGTTACTGTCAGAGAGTTTAATGTCATAGAGTTACTGTCATAGAGTTACTATCATTGAGTTACTGTCATAGAGTTACTGTCATAGAGTTACTGTCAGAGTTACTGTCATAGAGTTACTGTCATAGAGTTACTGTCAGAGAGTTACTGTCAGAGTTACTGTCAGAGAGTTACTGTCATAGAGTTACTGTCAGAGAGTTACTGTCAGAGTTACTGTCAGAGAGTTACTGTCATAGAGTTACTGTCATAGAGTTACTGTCATAGAGTTACTGTCAGAGAGTTACTGTCAGAGAGTTACTGTCATAGAGTTACTGTCAGAGAGTTACTGTCAGAGAGTTACTGTCATAGAGTTACTGTCAGAGTTACTGTCAGAGTTACTGTCAGAGAGTTACTGTCATAGAGTTACTGTCAGAGAGTTACTGCCAGAGAGTTACTGTCAGAGAGTTACTGTCAGAGAGTTACTGTCAGAGAGTTACTGTCATAGAGTTACTGTCAGAGAGTTACTGTAATAGAGTTACTGTCATAGAGTTACTGTCAGAGAGTTACTGTCAGAGAGTTACTGTCATAGAGTTACTGTCAGAGAGTTACTGTCAGAGAGTTACTGTCATAGAGTTACTGTCAGAGAGTTACTGTCATTGAGTTACTGTCAGAGAGTTACTGTCATAGAGTTACTGTCAGAGAGTTACTGTCATAGAGTTACTGTCAGAGAGTTACTATCATTGAGTTACTGTCATAGAGTTACTGTCAGAGAGTTACTGTCATAGAGTTACTGTCAGAGAGTTACTATCATTGAGTTACTGTCATAGAGTTACTGTCATAGAGTTACTGTCAGAGAGTTACTGTCAGAGATACTGTCATAGAGTTACTGTCATAGAGTTACTATCAGAGAGTTACTGTCAGTGAGTTACTGTCAGAGAGTTACTGTCAGAGAGTTACTGTCATAGAGTTACTGTCAGAGAGTTACTGTCATAGAGTTACTGTCAGAGTTACTGTCAGAGAGTTTAATGTCATAGAGTTACTGTCATAGAGTTACTATCATTGAGTTACTGTCATAGAGTTACTGTCATAGAGTTACTGTCAGAGTTACTGTCATAGAGTTACTGTCATAGAGTTACTGTCAGAGAGTTACTCTCAGAGTTACTGTCAGAGAGTTACTGTCATAGAGTTACTGTCAGAGAGTTACTGTCAGAGTTACTGTCAGAGAGTTACTGTCATAGAGTTACTGTCATAGAGTTACTGTCATAGAGTTACTGTCAGAGAGTTACTGTCAGAGAGTTACTGTCATAGAGTTACTGTCAGAGAGTTACTGTCAGAGAGTTACTGTCATAGAGTTACTGTCAGAGTTACTGTCAGAGTTACTCTCAGAGAGTTACTGTCATAGAGTTACGGTCAGAGAGTTACTGTCATAGAGTTACTGTCAGAGAGTTACTGTCATAGAGTTACTGTCATAGAGTTACTGTCATAGAGTTACTGTCAGAGAGTTACTGTCATAGAGTTACTGTCAGAGAGTTACTGTCAGAGAGTTACTGTCATAGAGTTACTGTCAGAGTTACTGTCAGAGAGTTACTGTCATAGAGTTACGGTCAGAGAGTTACTGTCATAGAGTTACTGTCAGAGTTACTGTCAGAGAGTTGCTGTCAGAGAGTTACTGTCAGAGAGTTACTGTCATAGAGTTACTGTCAGAGAGTTACTGTCAGAGAGTTACTGTCAGAGAGTTACTGTCATAGAGTTACTGTCATAGAGTTACTGTCAGAGAGTTACTGTCAGAGAGTTACTGTCATAGAGTTACTGTCAGAGAGTTACTGTCAGAGAGTTACTGTCAGAGTTACTGTCAGAGAGTTACTGTAATAGAGTTACTGTCAGAGAGTTACTGTCAGAGAGTTACTGTCAGAGTTACTGTCAGAGAGTTACTGTCAGAGAGTTACTGTCAGAGAGTTACTGTCAGAGAGTTACTGTCAGAGAGTTACTGTCAGAGAGTTACTGTCAGAGTTACTGTCAGAGAGTTACTGTAATAGAGTTACTGTCATAGAGTTACTGTCAGAGAGTTACTGTCAGAGAGTTACTGTCATAGAGTTACTGTCAGAGAGTTACTGTCAGAGAGTTACTGTCATAGGGTTACTGTCATAGAGTTACTGTCATAGAGTTACTGTCAGAGAGTTAATGTCAGAGAGTTAATGTCAGAGAGTTTCTGAGAGAGTTAATGTCAGAGAGTTACTGTCAGAGAGTTACTGTCAGAGAGTTACTGTCAGAGTTACTGTCATAGAGTTACTGTCATAGAGTTACTGTCAGAGAGTTACTGTCAGAGAGTTACTGTCAGAGAGTTACTGTCAGAGAGTTACTGTCAGAGAGTTACTGTCAGAGTTACTGTCATAGAGTTACTGTCAGAGAGTTACTGTCAGAGAGTTACTGTCAGAGAGTTACTGTCAGAGAGTTACTGTCAGAGAGTTACTGTAATAGAGTTACTGTCATAGAGTTACTGTCAGAGAGTTACTGTCAGAGAGTTACTGTCATAGTGTTACTGTCAGAGAGTTACTGTCAGAGAGTTACTGTCAGAGAGTTACTGTCAGAGTTACTGTCAGAGTTACTGTCAGAGAGTTACTGTCAGAGAGTTACTGTCAGAGAGTTACTGTCAGAGTTACTGTCATAGAGTTACTGTCATAGAGTTACTGTCAGAGAGTTACTGTCAGAGAGTTACTGTCATAGAGTTACTGTCAGAGAGTTACTGTCAGAGAGTTACTGTCATAGAGTTACTGTCAGAGAGTTACTGTCATAGAGTTACTGTCAGAGAGTTACTGTCAGAGAGTTACTGTCATAGAGTTACTGTCATAGAGTTACTGTCAGAGAGTTACTGTCATAGAGTTACTGTCATAGAGTTACTGTCAGAGAGTTACTGTCAGAGAGTTACTGTCATAGAGTTACTGTCATAGAGTTACTGTCAGAGAGTTACTGTCATAGAGTTACTGTCAGAGAGTTACTGTCAGAGAGTTACTGTCATAGAGTTACTGTCATAGAGTTCCTGTCAGAGAGTTACTGTCATAGAGTTACTGTCAGAGAGTTACTGTCAGAGAGTGACTGTCATAGAGTTACTGTCAGAGAGTTACTGTCATAGAGTTACTGTCATAGAGTTACTGTCATAGAGTTACTGTCAGAGAGTTACTGTCATAGAGTTACTGTCAGAGAGTTACTGTCATAGAGTTACTGTCATAGAGTTACTGTCATAGAGTTACTGTCAGAGTTACTGTCAGAGAGTTACTATCATTGAGTTACTGTCAGAGAGTTACTGTCAGAGAGTTACTATCATTGAGTTATTGTCATAGAGTTACTGTCAGAGAGTTACTATCATTGAGTTACTGTCATAGAGTTACTGTCAGAGTTACTGTCAGAGTTACTGTCATAGAGTTACTGTCAGAGAGTTACTGTCAGAGAGTTACTGTCATAGAGTTACTGTCAGAGAGTTACTCTCAGAGAGTTACTGTCAGAGAGTTACTGTCATAGAGTTACTGTCAGAGAGTTACTATCATTGAGTTACTGTCAGAGAGTTACTGTCATAGAGTTACTGTCAGAGAGTTACTATCATTGAGTTACTGTCATAGAGTTACTGTCAGAGAGTTACTGTCATAGAGTTACTGTCAGAGAGTTACTATCATTGAGTTACTGTCATAGAGTTACTGTCATAGAGTTACTGTCATAGAGTTACTGTCAGAGTTACTGTCATAGAGTTACTGTCATAGAGTTACTGTCAGAGAGTTACTGTCAGAGAGTTACTGTCAGAGAGTTACTGTCAGAGAGTTACTGTCAGAGAGTTACTGTCATAGAGTTACTGTCAGAGTTACTGTCAGAGAGTTACTGTCATAGAGTTACTGTCATAGAGTTACTATCATTGAGTTACTGTCAGAGAGTTACTGTCAGAGTTACTGTCAGAGAGTTACTGTCATAGAGTTACTGTCAGAGAGTTACTGTCATAGAGTTACTGTCATAGTGTTACTGTCATAGAGTTACTGTCAGAGTTACTGTCATAGAGTTACTGTCAGAGTTACTGTCAGAGTTACTGTCATAGAGTTACTGTCATAGAGTTACAGTCATGGAGTTACTGTCAGAGAGTTACTGTCAGAGTTACTGTCATAGAGTTACTGTCATAGAGTTACTGTCAGAGAGTTACTGTCATAGAGTTACTGTCATAGAGTTACTGTCATAGAGTTACTGTCAGAGAGTTACTGTCATAGAGTTACTGTCAGAGAGTTACTGTCAGAGAGTTACTGTCATAGAGTTACTGTCATAGAGTTACTGTCAGAGAGTTACTGTCAGAGAGTTACTGTCATAGAGTTACTGTCAGAGAGTTACTGTCAGAGAGTTACTGTCATAGAGTTACTGTCAGAGAGTTACTGTCAGAGAGTTACTGTCATAGAGTTACTGTCAGAGAGTTACTGTCAGAGAGTTACTGTCATAGAGTTACTGTCAGAGAGTTACTGTCAGAGAGTTACTGTCAGAGAGTTACTGTCAGAGAGTTACTGTCATAGAGTTACTGTCAGAGAGTTACTGTCAGAGAGTTACTGTCAGAGAGTTACTGTCATAGAGTTACTGTCAGAGAGTTACTATCATTGAGTTACTGTCATAGAGTTACTGTCAGAGAGTTACTGTCATAGAGTTACTGTCAGAGAGTTACTATCATTGAGTTACTGTCATAGAGTTACTGTCATAGAGTTACTGTCAGAGAGTTACTATCATTGAGTTACTGTCATAGAGTTACTGTCATAGAGTTACTGTCAGAGAGTTACTGTCAGAGTTACTGTCATATAGTTACTGTCATAGAGTTACTGTCAGAGAGTTACTGTCAGAGAGTTACTGTCAGAGAGTTACTGTCAGAGAGTTACTGTCATAGAGTTACTGTCATAGAGTTACTGTCATAGAGTTACTATCATTGAGTTACTGTCATAGAGTTACTGTCAGAGAGTTACTATCATTGAGTTACTGTCATAGAGTTACTGTCATAGAGTTACTGTCAGAGAGTTACTATCATTGAGTTACTGTCATAGAGTTACTGTCATAGAGTTACTGTCAGAGAGTTACTGTCAGAGTTACTGTCATAGAGTTACTGTCATAGAGTTACTGTCAGAGAGTTACTGTCAGAGAGTTACTGTCAGAGAGTTACTGTCATAGAGTTACTGTCAGAGAGTTACTGTCATAGAATTACTGTCAGAGTTACTGTCAGAGAGTTACTGTCATAGAGTTACTATCATTGAGTTACTGTCATAGAGTTACTGTCAGAGTTACTGTCAGAGAGTTACTGTCATAGAGTTACTGTCAGAGAGTTACTGTCAGAGTTACTGTCAGAGAGTTACTGTCAGAGTTACTGTCAGAGAGTTACTGTCATAGAGTTACTGTCAGAGTTACTATCATTGAGTTACTGTCAGAGAGTTACTGTCAGAGAGTTACTGTCATAGAGTTACTGTCATAGAGTTACTGTCAGAGAGTTACTGTCAGAGAGTTACTATCATTGAGTTACTGTCAGAGAGTTACTGTCAGAGAGTTACTATCATTGAGTTACTGTCATAGAGTTACTGTCAGAGAGTTACTATCATTGAGTTACTGTCATAGAGTTACTGTCAGAGTTACTGTCATAGAGTTACTGTCATAGAGTTACTGTCATAGAGTTACTGTCAGAGAGTTACTGTCATAGAGTTACTGTCAGAGAGTTACTGTCAGAGAGTTACTGTCAGAGAGTTACTGTCAGAGAGTTACTGTCAGAGAGTTACTGTCAGAGAGTTACTGTCAGAGTTACTGTCAGAGAGTTACTGTAATAGAGTTACTGTCATAGAGTTACTGTCAGAGAGTTACTGTCAGAGAGTTACTGTCATAGAGTTACTGTCAGAGAGTTACTGTCAGAGAGTTACTGTCATAGAGTTACTGTCAGAGAGTTACTGTCATTGAGTTACTGTCAGAGAGTTACTGTCATAGAGTTACTGTCAGAGAGTTACTATCATTGAGTTACTGTCAGAGAGTTACTGTCATAGAGTTACTGTCAGAGAGTTACTATCATTGAGTTACTGTCATAGAGTTACTGTCAGAGAGTTACTGTCATAGAGTTACTGTCAGAGAGTTACTATCATTGAGTTACTGTCATAGAGTTACTGTCATAGAGTTACTGTCAGAGAGTTACTGTCAGAGATACTGTCATAGAGTTACTGTCATAGAGTTACTGTCAGAGAGTTACTGTCAGTGAGTTACTGTCAGAGAGTTACTGTCAGAGAGTTACTGTCATAGAGTTACTGTCAGAGAGTTACTGTCATAGAGTTACTGTCAGAGTTACTGTCAGAGAGTTTAATGTCATAGAGTTACTGTCATAGAGTTACTATCATTGAGTTACTGTCATAGAGTTACTGTCATAGAGTTACTGTCAGAGTTACTGTCATAGAGTTACTGTCATAGAGTTACTGTCAGAGAGTTACTGTCAGAGTTACTGTCAGAGAGTTACTGTCATAGAGTTACTGTCAGAGAGTTACTGTCAGAGTTACTGTCAGAGAGTTACTGTCATAGAGTTACTGTCATAGAGTTACTGTCATAGAGTTACTGTCAGAGAGTTACTGTCAGAGATACTGTCATAGAGTTACTGTCAGAGTTACTGTCAGAGAGTTACTGTCAGAGAGTTACTGTCAGAGAGTTACTGTCAGAGAGTTACTGTCATAGAGTTACTGTCAGAGAGTTACTGTCAGAGAGTTACTGTCATAGAGTTACTGTCAGAGTTACTGTCAGAGTTACTGTCAGAGAGTTACTGTCATAGAGTTACTGTCAGAGAGTTACTGCCAGAGAGTTACTGTCAGAGAGTTACTGTCAGAGAGTTACTGTCATAGAGTTACTGTCAGAGTTACTGTCAGAGTTACTGTCAGAGAGTTACTGTCATAGAGTTACTGTCAGAGAGTTACTGCCAGAGAGATACTGTCATAGAGTTACTGTCAGAGTTACTGTCAGAGAGTTACTGTCAGAGAGTTACTGTCATAGAGTTACTGTCAGAGAGTTACTGTCAGAGAGTTACTGTCATAGAGTTACTGTCAGAGTTACTGTCAGAGTTACTGTCAGAGAGTTACTGTCATAGAGTTACTGTCAGAGAGTTACTGCCAGAGAGTTACTGTCAGAGAGTTACTGTCAGAGAGTTACTGTCAGAGAGTTACTGTCAGAGTTACTGTCAGAGAGTTACTGTAATAGAGTTACTGTCATAGAGTTACTGTCAGAGAGTTACTGTCAGAGAGTTACTGTCATAGAGTTACTGTCAGAGAGTTACTGTCAGAGAGTTACTGTCATAGAGTTACTGTCAGAGAGTTACTGTCATTGAGTTACTGTCAGAGAGTTACTGTCATAGAGTTACTGTCAGAGAGTTACTGTCATAGAGTTACTGTCAGAGAGTTACTATCATTGAGTTACTGTCATAGAGTTACTGTCAGAGAGTTACTGTCATAGAGTTACTGTCAGAGAGTTACTATCATTGAGTTACTGTCATAGAGTTACTGTCATAGAGTTACTGTCAGAGAGTTACTGTCAGAGATACTGTCATAGAGTTACTGTCATAGAGTTACTATCAGAGAGTTACTGTCAGTGAGTTACTGTCAGAGAGTTACTGTCAGAGAGTTACTGTCATAGAGTTACTGTCAGAGAGTTACTGTCATAGAGTTACTGTCAGAGTTACTGTCAGAGAGTTTAATGTCATAGAGTTACTGTCATAGAGTTACTATCATTGAGTTACTGTCATAGAGTTACTGTCATAGAGTTACTGTCAGAGTTACTGTCATAGAGTTACTGTCATAGAGTTACTGTCAGAGAGTTACTCTCAGAGTTACTGTCAGAGAGTTACTGTCATAGAGTTACTGTCAGAGAGTTACTGTCAGAGTTACTGTCAGAGAGTTACTGTCATAGAGTTACTGTCATAGAGTTACTGTCATAGAGTTACTGTCAGAGAGTTACTGTCAGAGAGTTACTGTCATAGAGTTACTGTCAGAGAGTTACTGTCAGAGAGTTACTGTCATAGAGTTACTGTCAGAGTTACTGTCAGAGTTACTCTCAGAGAGTTACTGTCATAGAGTTACGGTCAGAGAGTTACTGTCATAGAGTTACTGTCAGAGAGTTACTGTCATAGAGTTACTGTCATAGAGTTACTGTCATAGAGTTACTGTCAGAGAGTTACTGTCATAGAGTTACTGTCAGAGAGTTACTGTCAGAGAGTTACTGTCATAGAGTTACTGTCAGAGTTACTGTCAGAGAGTTACTGTCATAGAGTTACGGTCAGAGAGTTACTGTCATAGAGTTACTGTCAGAGTTACTGTCAGAGAGTTGCTGTCAGAGAGTTACTGTCAGAGAGTTACTGTCATAGAGTTACTGTCAGAGAGTTACTGTCAGAGAGTTACTGTCAGAGAGTTACTGTCATAGAGTTACTGTCATAGAGTTACTGTCAGAGAGTTACTGTCAGAGAGTTACTGTCATAGAGTTACTGTCAGAGAATTACTGTCAGAGAGTTACTGTCAGAGTTACTGTCAGAGAGTTACTGTAATAGAGTTACTGTCAGAGAGTTACTGTCAGAGAGTTACTGTCAGAGTTACTGTCAGAGAGTTACTGTCAGAGAGTTACTGTCAGAGAGTTACTGTCAGAGAGTTACTGTCAGAGAGTTACTGTCAGAGAGTTACTGTCAGAGAGTTACTGTCAGAGAGTTACTGTCAGAGAGTTACTGTCAGAGTTACTGTCAGAGAGTTACTGTAATAGAGTTACTGTCATAGAGTTACTGTCAGAGAGTTACTGTCAGAGAGTTACTGTCATAGAGTTACTGTCAGAGAGTTACTGTCAGAGAGTTACTGTCATAGAGTTACTGTCAGAGAGTTACTGTCATAGGGTTACTGTCATAGAGTTACTGTCATAGAGTTACTGTCAGAGAGTTAATGTCAGAGAGTTAATGTCAGAGAGTTTCTGAGAGAGTTAATGTCAGAGAGTTACTGTCAGAGAGTTACTGTCAGAGAGTTACTGTCAGAGTTACTGTCATAGAGTTACTGTCATAGAGTTACTGTCAGAGAGTTACTGTCAGAGAGTTACTGTCAGAGAGTTACTGTCAGAGAGTTACTGTCAGAGAGTTACTGTCAGAGTTACTGTCATAGAGTTACTGTCAGAGAGTTACTGTCAGAGAGTTACTGTCAGAGAGTTACTGTCAGAGAGTTACTGTCAGAGAGTTACTGTAATAGAGTTACTGTCATAGAGTTACTGTCAGAGAGTTACTGTCAGAGAGTTACTGTCATAGTGTTACTGTCAGAGAGTTACTGTCAGAGAGTTACTGTCAGAGAGTTACTGTCAGAGTTACTGTCAGAGTTACTGTCAGAGAGTTACTGTCAGAGAGTTACTGTCAGAGAGTTACTGTCAGAGTTACTGTCATAGAGTTACTGTCATAGAGTTACTGTCAGAGAGTTACTGTCAGAGAGTTACTGTCATAGAGTTACTGTCAGAGAGTTACTGTCAGAGAGTTACTGTCATAGAGTTACTGTCAGAGAGTTACTGTCATAGAGTTACTGTCAGAGAGTTACTGTCAGAGAGTTACTGTCATAGAGTTACTGTCATAGAGTTACTGTCAGAGAGTTACTGTCATAGAGTTACTGTCATAGAGTTACTGTCAGAGAGTTACTGTCAGAGAGTTACTGTCATAGAGTTACTGTCATAGAGTTACTGTCAGAGAGTTACTGTCATAGAGTTACTGTCAGAGAGTTACTGTCAGAGAGTTACTGTCATAGAGTTACTGTCATAGAGTTCCTGTCAGAGAGTTACTGTCATAGAGTTACTGTCAGAGAGTTACTGTCAGAGAGTGACTGTCATAGAGTTACTGTCAGAGAGTTACTGTCATAGAGTTACTGTCATAGAGTTACTGTCATAGAGTTACTGTCAGAGAGTTACTGTCATAGAGTTACTGTCAGAGAGTTACTGTCATAGAGTTACTGTCATAGAGTTACTGTCATAGAGTTACTGTCAGAGTTACTGTCAGAGAGTTACTATCATTGAGTTACTGTCAGAGAGTTACTGTCAGAGAGTTACTATCATTGAGTTATTGTCATAGAGTTACTGTCAGAGAGTTACTATCATTGAGTTACTGTCATAGAGTTACTGTCAGAGTTACTGTCAGAGTTACTGTCATAGAGTTACTGTCAGAGAGTTACTGTCAGAGAGTTACTGTCATAGAGTTACTGTCAGAGAGTTACTCTCAGAGAGTTACTGTCAGAGAGTTACTGTCATAGAGTTACTGTCAGAGAGTTACTATCATTGAGTTACTGTCAGAGAGTTACTGTCATAGAGTTACTGTCAGAGAGTTACTATCATTGAGTTACTGTCATAGAGTTACTGTCAGAGAGTTACTGTCATAGAGTTACTGTCAGAGAGTTACTATCATTGAGTTACTGTCATAGAGTTACTGTCATAGAGTTACTGTCATAGAGTTACTGTCAGAGTTACTGTCATAGAGTTACTGTCATAGAGTTACTGTCAGAGAGTTACTGTCAGAGAGTTACTGTCAGAGAGTTACTGTCAGAGAGTTACTGTCAGAGAGTTACTGTCATAGAGTTACTGTCAGAGTTACTGTCAGAGAGTTACTGTCATAGAGTTACTGTCATAGAGTTACTATCATTGAGTTACTGTCAGAGAGTTACTGTCAGAGTTACTGTCAGAGAGTTACTGTCATAGAGTTACTGTCAGAGAGTTACTGTCATAGAGTTACTGTCATAGTGTTACTGTCATAGAGTTACTGTCAGAGTTACTGTCATAGAGTTACTGTCAGAGTTACTGTCAGAGTTACTGTCATAGAGTTACTGTCATAGAGTTACAGTCATGGAGTTACTGTCAGAGAGTTACTGTCAGAGTTACTGTCATAGAGTTACTGTCATAGAGTTACTGTCAGAGAGTTACTGTCATAGAGTTACTGTCATAGAGTTACTGTCATAGAGTTACTGTCAGAGAGTTACTGTCATAGAGTTACTGTCAGAGAGTTACTGTCAGAGAGTTACTGTCATAGAGTTACTGTCATAGAGTTACTGTCAGAGAGTTACTGTCAGAGAGTTACTGTCATAGAGTTACTGTCAGAGAGTTACTGTCAGAGAGTTACTGTCATAGAGTTACTGTCAGAGAGTTACTGTCAGAGAGTTACTGTCATAGAGTTACTGTCAGAGAGTTACTGTCAGAGAGTTACTGTCATAGAGTTACTGTCAGAGAGTTACTGTCAGAGAGTTACTGTCAGAGAGTTACTGTCAGAGAGTTACTGTCATAGAGTTACTGTCAGAGAGTTACTGTCAGAGAGTTACTGTCAGAGAGTTACTGTCATAGAGTTACTGTCAGAGAGTTACTATCATTGAGTTACTGTCATAGAGTTACTGTCAGAGAGTTACTGTCATAGAGTTACTGTCAGAGAGTTACTATCATTGAGTTACTGTCATAGAGTTACTGTCATAGAGTTACTGTCAGAGAGTTACTATCATTGAGTTACTGTCATAGAGTTACTGTCATAGAGTTACTGTCAGAGAGTTACTGTCAGAGTTACTGTCATATAGTTACTGTCATAGAGTTACTGTCAGAGAGTTACTGTCAGAGAGTTACTGTCAGAGAGTTACTGTCATAGAGTTACTGTCAGAGAGTTACTGTCATAGAATTACTGTCAGAGTTACTGTCAGAGAGTTACTGTCATAGAGTTACTGTCATAGAGTTACTATCATTGAGTTACTGTCATAGAGTTACTGTCAGAGAGTTACTGTCAGAGTTACTGTCAGAGAGTTACTGTCAGAGAGTTACTGTCATAGAGTTACTGTCATAGAGTTACTGTCAGAGAGTTACTGTCAGAGAGTTACTATCATTGAGTTACTGTCAGAGAGTTACTGTCAGAGAGTTACTATCATTGAGTTACTGTCATAGAGTTACTGTCAGAGAGTTACTGTCAGAGTTACTGTCAGAGAGTTACTGTCAGAGTTACTGTCAGAGAGTTACTGTCATAGAGTTACTGTCAGAGTTACTATCATTGAGTTACTGTCAGAGAGTTACTGTCAGAGAGTTACTATCATTGAGTTACTGTCATAGAGTTACTGTCAGAGTTACTGTCATAGAGTTACTGTCAGAGAGTTACTGTCATAGAGTTACTGTCATAGAGTTACTGTCAGAGAGTTACTGTCATAGAGTTACTGTCAGAGAGTTACTGTCAGAGAGTTACTGTCAGAGAGTTACTGTCATAGAGTTACTGTCAGAGAGTTACTGTCATAGAGTTACTGTCATAGAGTTACTGTCAGAGAGTTACTGTCAGAGAGTTACTGTCAGAGAGTTACTGTCATAGAGTTACTGTCAGAGAGTTACTGTCATAGAGTTACTGTCAGAGAGTTACTATCATTGAGTTACTGTCATAGAGTTACTGTCATAGAGTTACTGTCAGAGAGTTACTATCATTGAGTTACTGTCATAGAGTTACTGTCATAGAGTTACTGTCAGAGTTACTGTCATAGAGTTACTGTCATAGAGTTACTGTCAGAGAGTTACTGTCAGAGAGTTACTGTCAGAGAGTTACTGTCAAAGAGTTACTGTCAGAGAGTTACTGTCATAGAATTACTGTCAGAGTTACTGTCAGATAGTTACTGTCATAGAGTTACTGTCATAGAGTTACTATCATTGAGTTACTGTCATAGAGTTACTGTCAGAGTTACTGTCAGAGAGTTACTGTCATAGAGTTACTGTCAGAGAGTTACTGTCAGAGTTACTGTCAGAGAGTTACTGTCAGAGTTACTGTCAGAGAGTTACTGTCATAGAGTTACTGTCAGAGTTACTATCATTGAGTTACTGTCAGAGAGTTACTGTCAGAGAGTTACTGTCATAGAGTTACTGTCAGAGTTACTGTCAGAGAGTTACTGTCAGAGAGTTACTGTCATAGAGTTACTGTCATAGAGTTACTGTCATAGAGTTACTGTCAGAGTTACTGTCAGAGAGTTACTGTCAGAGAGTTACTGTCATAGAGTTACTGTCAGAGTTACTGTCAGAGAGTTACTGTCAGAGAGTTACTGTCATAGAGTTACTGTCATAGAGTTACTGTCAGAGAGTTACTGTCAGAGAGTTACTATCATTGAGTTACTGTCAGAGAGTTACTGTCAGAGAGTTACTATCATTGAGTTACTGTCATAGAGTTACTGTCAGAGAGTTACTATCATTGAGTTACTGTCATAGAGTTACTGTCAGAGTTACTGTCATAGAGTTACTGTCAGAGAGTTACTGTCATAGAGTTACTGTCATAGAGTTACTGTCAGAGAGTTACTGTCATAGAGTTACTGTCAGAGAGTTACTGTCAGAGAGTTACTGTCAGAGAGTTACTGTCAGAGAGTTACTGTCAGAGAGTTACTGTCAGAGAGTTACTGTCAGAGTTACTGTCAGAGAGTTACTGTAATAGAGTTACTGTCATAGAGTTACTGTCAGAGAGTTACTGTCAGAGAGTTACTGTCATAGAGTTACTGTCAGAGAGTTACTGTCAGAGAGTTACTGTCATAGAGTTACTGTCAGAGAGTTACTGTCATTGAGTTACTGTCAGAGAGTTACTGTCATAGAGTTACTGTCAGAGAGTTACTATCATTGAGTTACTGTCAGAGAGTTACTGTCATAGAGTTACTGTCAGAGAGTTACTATCATTGAGTTACTGTCATAGAGTTACTGTCAGAGAGTTACTGTCATAGAGTTACTGTCAGAGAGTTACTATCATTGAGTTACTGTCATAGAGTTACTGTCATAGAGTTACTGTCAGAGAGTTACTGTCAGAGATACTGTCATAGAGTTACTGTCATAGAGTTACTGTCAGAGAGTTACTGTCAGTGAGTTACTGTCAGAGAGTTACTGTCAGAGAGTTACTGTCATAGAGTTACTGTCAGAGAGTTACTGTCATAGAGTTACTGTCATAGAGTTACTGTCAGAGTTACTGTCAGAGAGTTTAATGTCATAGAGTTACTGTCATAGAGTTACTATCATTGAGTTACTGTCATAGAGTTACTGTCATAGAGTTACTGTCAGAGTTACTGTCATAGAGTTACTGTCATAGAGTTACTGTCAGAGAGTTACTGTCAGAGTTACTGTCAGAGAGTTACTGTCATAGAGTTGCTGTCAGAGAGTTACTGTCAGAGTTACTGTCAGAGAGTTACTGTCATAGAGTTACTGTCATAGAGTTACTGTCATAGAGTTACTGTCAGAGAGTTACTGTCAGAGAGTTACTGTCATAGAGTTACTGTCAGAGAGTTACTGTCAGAGAGTTACTGTCATAGAGTTACTGTCAGAGTTACTGTCAGAGAGTTACTGTCATAGAGTTACGGTCAGAGAGTTACTGTCATAGAGTTACTGTCAGAGAGTTACTGTCATAGAGTTACTGTCATAGAGTTACTGTCATAGAGTTACTGTCAGAGAGTTACTGTCATAGAGTTACTGTCAGAGAGTTACTGTCATAGAGTTACTGTCAGAGAGTTACTATCATTGAGTTACTGTCATAGAGTTACTGTCATAGAGTTACTGTCAGAGAGTTACTGTCAGAGATACTGTCATAGAGTTACTGTCATAGAGTTACTGTCAGAGAGTTACTGTCAGTGAGTTACTGTCAGAGAGTTACTGTCAGAGAGTTACTGTCATAGAGTTACTGTCAGAGAGTTACTGTCATAGAGTTACTGTCATAGAGTTACTGTCAGAGTTACTGTCAGAGAGTTTAATGTCATAGAGTTACTGTCATAGAGTTACTATCATTGAGTTACTGTCATAGAGTTACTGTCATAGAGTTACTGTCAGAGTTACTGTCATAGAGTTACTGTCATAGAGTTACTGTCAGAGAGTTACTGTCAGAGTTACTGTCAGAGAGTTACTGTCATAGAGTTGCTGTCAGAGAGTTACTGTCAGAGTTACTGTCAGAGAGTTACTGTCATAGAGTTACTGTCATAGAGTTACTGTCATAGAGTTACTGTCAGAGAGTTACTGTCAGAGAGTTACTGTCATAGAGTTACTGTCAGAGAGTTACTGTCAGAGAGTTACTGTCATAGAGTTACTGTCAGAGTTACTGTCAGAGTTACTGTCAGAGAGTTACTGTCATAGAGTTACGGTCAGAGAGTTACTGTCATAGAGTTACTGTCAGAGAGTTACTGTCATAGAGTTACTGTCATAGAGTTACTGTCATAGAGTTACTGTCAGAGAGTTACTGTCATAGAGTTACTGTCAGAGAGTTACTGTCAGAGAGTTACTGTCATAGAGTTACTGTCAGAGTTACTGTCAGAGAGTTACTGTCATAGAGTTACGGTCAGAGAGTTACTGTCATAGAGTTACTGTCAGAGTTACTGTCAGAGAGTTACTGTCAGAGAGTTACTGTCAGAGAGTTACTGTCATAGAGTTACTGTCAGAGAGTTACTGTCAGAGAGTTACTGTCAGAGAGTTACTGTCATAGAGTTACTGTCATAGAGTTACTGTCAGAGAGTTACTGTCAGAGAGTTACTGTCATAGAGTTACTGTCAGAGAGTTACTGTCAGAGAGTTACTGTCAGAGTTACTGTCAGAGAGTTACTGTAATAGAGTTACTGTCAGAGAGTTACTGTCAGAGAGTTACTGTCAGAGTTACTGTCAGAGAGTTACTGTCAGAGAGTTACTGTCAGAGAGTTACTGTCAGAGAGTTACTGTCAGAGAGTTACTGTCAGAGAGTTACTGTCAGAGTTACTGTCAGAGAGTTACTGTAATAGAGTTACTGTCATAGAGTTACTGTCAGAGAGTTACTGTCAGAGAGTTACTGTCATAGAGTTACTGTCAGAGAGTTACTGTCAGAGAGTTACTGTCATAGAGTTACTGTCAGAGAGTTACTGTCATAGAGTTACTGTCATAGAGTTACTGTCATAGAGTTACTGTCAGAGAGTTAATGTCAGAGAGTTTCTGTCAGAGAGTTACTGTCAGAGTTACTGTCAGAGAGTTACTGTAATAGAGTTACTGTCAGAGAGTTTCTGAGAGAGTTACTGTCAGAGAGTTACTGTCATAGAGTTACTGTCAGAGAGTTACTGTCAGAGAGTTACTGTCATAGAGTTACTGTCAGAGAGTTACTGTCAGAGAGTTACTGTCAGAGTTACTGTCAGAGAGTTACTGTCAGAGAGTTACTGTCAGAGAGTTACTGTCAGAGTTACTGTCATAGAGTTACTGTCATAGAGTTACTGTCAGAGAGTTACTGTCAGAGAGTTACTGTCAGAGAGTTACTGTCAGAGTTACTGTCAGAGAGTTACTGTAATAGAGTTACTGTCATAGAGTTACTGTCAGAGAGTTACTGTCAGAGAGTTACTGTCATAGAGTTACTGTCAGAGAGTTACTGTCAGAGAGTTACTGTCAGAGAGTTACTGTCATAGAGTTACTGTCAGAGAGTTACTGTCAGAGTTACTGTCAGAGAGTTACTGTCAGAGAGTTACTGTCAGAGAGTTACTGTCAGAGAGTTACTGTCAGAGAGTTACTGTCAGAGTTACTGTCATAGAGTTACTGTCATAGAGTTACTGTCAGAGAGTTACTGTCAGAGAGTTACTGTCATAGAGTTACTGTCAGAGAGTTACTGTCAGAGAGTTACTGTCATAGAGTTACTGTCAGAGAGTTACTGTCATAGAGTTACTGTCAGAGAGTTACTGTCAGAGAGTTACTGTCATAGAGTTACTGTCATAGAGTTACTGTCAGAGAGTTACTGTCATAGAGTTACTGTCAGAGAGTTACTGTCAGAGAGTTACTGTCATAGAGTTACTGTCATAGAGTTACTGTCAGAGAGTTACTGTCATAGAGTTACTGTCAGAGAGTTACTGTCAGAGAGTTACTGTCATAGAGTTACTGTCTTAGAGTTCCTGTCAGAGAGTTACTGTCATAGAGTTACTGTCAGAGAGTTACTGTCAGAGAGTGACTGTCAGAGAGTTAATGTCAGAGAGTTACTGTCAGAGTTACTGTCATAGAGTTACTGTCAGAGAGTTACTGTCAGAGAGTTACTGTCAGAGAGTTACTGTCAGAGTTACTGTCAGAGAGTTACTGTCAGAGAGTTACTGTCAAAGTTACTGTGAGAGTTACTGTCAGAGAGTTACTGTCAAAGTTACTGTCAGAGAGTTACTGTCAGAGAGTTACTGTCAGAGAGTTACTGTCAGAGAGTTACTGACAGAGAGTTACTGTCAGAGAGTTACTGTCATAGAGTTACTGTCATAGAGTTACTGTCAGAGTTACTGTCAGAGAGTTACTGTCATAGAGTTACTGTCAGAGAGTTACTGTCAGAGTTACTGTCAGAGAGTTACTGTCAGAGAGTTACTGTCATAGAGTTACTGTCATAGAGTTACTGTCAGAGTTACTGTCAGAGAGTTACTGTCATAGAGTTACTGTCAGAGAGTTACTGTCAGAGTTACTGTCAGAGAGTTACTTTCATAGAGTTACTGTCAGAGAGTTACTGTCAGAGAGTTACTGTCAGAGAGTTACTGTCTGAGAGTTACTGTCATAGAGTTACTGTCAGAGAGTTACTGTCATAGAGTTACTGTCAGAGTTACTGTCAGAGTTACTGTCAGAGAGTTACTGTCATAGAGTTACTGTCATAGAGTTACTGTCAGAGTTACTGTCATAGAGTTACTGTCAGAGAGTTACTGTCAGAGAGTTACTGTCATAGAGTTACTGTCAGAGAGTTACTGTCAGAGAGTTACTGTCAGAGAGTTACTGTCAGAGAGTTACTGTCATAGAGTTACTGTCATAGAGTTACTGTCAGAGAGTTACTGTCATAGAGTTACTGTCAGAGAGTTACTGTCATAGAGTTACTGTCATAGAGTTACTGTCAGAGTTACTGTCAGAGTTACTGTCAGAGAGTTACTGTCAGAGAGTTACTGTCATAGAGTTACTGTCAGAGAGTTACTGTCATAGAGTTACTGTCAGAGTTACTGTCATAGAGTTACTGTCATAGAGTTACTGTCATAGAGTTACTGTCAGAGAGTTACTGTCAGAGTTACTGTCATAGAGTTACTGTCATAGAGTTACTGTCAGAGAGTTACTGTCAGAGTTACTGTCATAGAGTTACTGTCAGAGAGTTACTGTCAGAGAGTTACTGTCATAGAGTTACTGTCAGAGAGTTACTGTCATAGAGTTACTGTCAGAGAGTTACTGTCAGAGAGTTACTGTCATAGAGTTACTGTCATAGAGTTACTGTCAGAGAGTTACTGTCAGAGAGTTACTGTCATAGAGTTACTGTCAGAGAGTTACTGTCATAGAGTTACTGTCAGAGAGTTACTGTCAGAGAGTTACTGTCATAGAGTTACTGTCATAGAGTTACTGTCAGAGAGTTACTGTCAGAGAGTTACTGTCATAGAGTTACTGTCATAGAGTTACTGTCATAGAGTTACTGTCATAGAGTTACTGTCAGAGAGTTACTGTCAGAGAGTTACTGTCATAGAGTTACTGTCAGAGAGTTACTGTCAGAGAGTTACTGTCAGAGAGTTACTGTCATAGAGTTACTGTCATAGAGTTACTGTCAGAGAGTTACTGTCATAGAGTTACTGTCACAGAGTTACTGTCAGAGAGTTACTGTCATAGAGTTACTGTCACAGAGTTACTGTCATAGAGTTACTGTCATAGAGTTACTGTCATAGAGTTACTGTCATAGAGTTACTGTCACAGAGTTACTGTCAGAGAGTTACTGTCAGAGAGTTACTGTCAGAGAGTTACTGTCAGAGAGTTACTGTCATAGAGTTACTGTCACAGAGTTACTGTCAGAGAGTTACTGTCAGAGAGTTACTGTCAGAGAGTTACTGTCATAGAGTTACTGTCATAGAGTTACTGTCATAGAGTTACTGTCAGAGAGTTACTGTCAGAGAGTTACTGTCATAGAGTTACTGTCACAGAGTTACTGTCATAGAGTTACTGTCATAGAGTTACTGTCACAGAGTTACTGTCACAGAGTTACTGTCAGAGAGTTACTGTCAGAGAGTTACTGTCAGAGAGTTACTGTCATAGAGTTACTGTCATAGAGTTACTGTCATAGAGTTACTGTCAGAGAGTTACTGTCAGAGAGTTACTGTCATAGAGTTACTGTCACAGAGTTACTGTCATAGAGTTACTGTCATAGAGTTACTGTCATAGAGTTACTGTCATAGAGTTACTGTCATAGAGTTACTGTCAGAGTTACTGTCAGAGAGTTACTGTCAGAGAGTTACTGTCAGAGAGTTACTGTCATAGAGTTACTGTCAGAGAGTTACTGTCAGAGAGTTACTGTCAGAGAGTTACTGTCATAGAGTTACTGTCAGAGAGTTACTGTCAGAGAGTTACTGTCAGAGAGTTACTGTCAGAGAGTTACTGTCAGAGAGTTACTGTCAGAGAGTTACTGTAATAGCTGCTGTTGAAGTCATTGATAGGAAACTCCGCCTGCTTTTATTGTTTCATTGAGACGGTTTCTTCTGAGCTCTCAGTAAATCGCTGACTGAAACTCAAAGCTCATAGTCCAGCATGTGTTCCTCTCAGAAGGAGAATCTCACAATTTATTTGATGTGTGCAATATGTGAGATGTGACCTTATAATTAATCACACAATACAACTGATAACATATATGAATAATTGTCATTATTAATGTTGTTAATATTAGCATTTCTCTTTCAAAACATGGTTTGTGCAACGATTATTCTAACAGCTTTACAACACAGCACATCCTTACAGTCGATATACAGTAGTCAACATTTGAAGTGGATCAAAAAAGTCCATCAAAGTTGTGCTAAGACAAGAACAGGTATTGTTCAAAATTCATGTATAACTTTGATGAAAGGTTTTGATCCACTTCAAATGTTGACTACTAAATGTATCTGGACTTATAATATGGTGAAATTATAGATAAATCCATACACTGTAAACTCTAATTAGTTAGACTTACTTAAAAAAAGCTTGCAAACCGATTGCTTTTTAAAAACAACAACAATTGAAATAGGAATAGTATGTGGTACTGACAAATGCTTAGTTAGTATAGTTCACTTACACAAGAGTTCTAGTAACTAAAAAAGAACTGTAGAGAGAATACTTTAAATAAAATATAATTGTTACCATTGTTGTGTTTTGCATGCTGAATGTTGAAGTCTGTGTGACTCAAGCATGGGCAATTACAAGATTGTCACAAATATAGAAAGATTATTTAACCCAATTAATAATTTCACAAGGTGTTTAGGACATAAGTGTTAGCAATAAAATTATAAAAGATCATATATTGACATGAAATATAGTTTACATACATGCATTCATTCATACATACATACATACAACTTATCTTCCTTTGAAACCAAATAACTGATTTCTTGTTGCATCAATGGGAAGAGAATTGCAATAGTATAAATGAAGTTCCAAGTGCCCAACCAAAGGGATCATCACTAATCACTGTCACTGTGTTAAATCAACATCAATTTATGAAGTCAGCTTATGTGATGTTCTCTCGATTTTTTAGTTATATTTAAAATTCAACAATCAAGATGATTTTGGGAAATGAGTGAATGCAAACAGAAATGAGTAAAAAGTCTTTTAAGAATTTTCCCGCCTAAAAAACGGCACTCAAACCAATCAATTAATTTTAACTTGGGTTTTCTGAGTAAACAAAGCATAGTATGTGAATAGTACAGATTACTAGATTTTTACAATTAAGTTAAGACATTAGGTAAAGTTAACTAAAAAGTCTTAGTTAGAATCACTGATGGATTTTATAGTGTACGGCATATGTGTCAAACTCAAGGCCCGCGGGCCACAACCGGCCCGCAAATTAATTATCTTTGGCCCGCATGACAAAATGTATTTATTTTTAGAGCTGGCCCGCCAGTATATCGGTTCGAATTATGTGGGACCTGAGCACATAGAGAGAGGATGAATTATTTATTTTGAATAGAAAAGGAAAAATTACACAAGCAGATCGTCATTCATTCAGCAAACTGATCTATATATTCAGCGCTGTGTGGTTGTGCTGTGTCACGTGACAAGCAATGATGCGTCACCATGGAAACATTACCGCGAAAGCGTACCACAATAATCAACTAACTCTCTCCCCAAAAAAATGGCTAAACGAAAGGTGGACTTTGAAAACAGGGGTTTTCAGGACAGGTGGGAGTCACAGTATATGTTCGCGGATGTAAAGGGAAAACCTGTGTGTCTCCTGTGCGGAGACAGCGTGTCTGTAATGAAAGAATACAACATAAGAAGACACTATGAAACGAAGCACCACGACAAATACAAGCATCTGGACACGAAACAAAGGCTACAGAAGGTAGAAGAGTTAAAAAGAAGTCTGGTGTCACAGCAGGCTATGTTCACTAAAGCCAAATCACAAAGCGAGGCTGCTGTTAAGGCCAGTTTTATTGTGGCAGCAGAGGTTGCAAAATCAGCCAGGCCCTTTAGCGAGGGGGAATTTGTCAAAAACTGCATGATTAAAGTTTGCGACGCCGTGTGCCCAGAAAAAAGGCAAGCATTTTTAAATGTGAGCCTGAGCCGAAACACTGTTGCTGATCGTGTGCATCACCTTGCTACCAATCTCCAACAACAGCTTGTGAGAAAGGGAAACGATTTCATAGCATACTCCCTTGCTGTGGATGAGAGCACCGACACTTCGGATACTGCCCAGCTGTCAATTTTCATCCGTGGAGTGGACTCAAGCCTGTGCGTAACAGAAGAGTTATTGGGATTACACTCAATGCATGGCACAACTACGGGGAAAGATATCTTTGAAGAGGTGTCCAGATGTGTAGATAAAATGGGGTTGCCGTGGGATAAACTTGTGGGACTGACAACAGATGGAGCGCCTGCGATGTGCGGTCAAAAAAGTGGATTGGTGGGGAGGATCCGAGAAAAGATGCAGGAGGAAAACGTCACAGGTGAGCTGACAGAGCCTTGAAAATGGAACATGTGATGAGCATCATAAAAAAAACGGTTAACTTGATCAGAGCCAAAGGTTTAAATCACCGCCAGTTCAAGTCTTTTCTGGCGGAGTTAAGTTCAGAATATGGTGACTTGCCCTATCACACAGAGGTGCGATGGCTAAGCCAGGGAAAGGTGCTGGAAAGATTTTTCGAGTTGCGTGAGGAGATCTGTGAGTTCATGGAAAGCAAAGGAAAAGACACAAAAGAGCTCCGAAATAAAAAGTTTATGTGTGAAGTGGCGTTTCTGTGTGACATCACGAGCCACCTGAATGCGCTCAACCTGCAGCTTCAGGGGCGGGGCCGTATCATCACTGACATGTACGCAATAGTGAGGGCTTTTAAAACCAAGCTGCGCCTGTGGGAGACGCAGATGCTGCAGGAAGACATGAGCCATTTTCCGCGCTGCCAAACAATGAAAGAGCAGGTCGCTGCCACCGTTTTCCCAACTACACAGTTTGCTGAAAAACTCGGCATACTTGGTGCTGAGTTCAGATGGCGATTTGCCGATTTTGAAGCTCAAAAAAGCAGGTTTGAACTGCTCAGTAATCCATTTACAGCCGATGTGGAAAGCACACGATCAAACCTCCAAATGGAGCTGATTGAGCTCCAATGTAGTGACACACTGAAGGCAAAATATGAGTCTGTGGGCGTTGCAGAGTTTCCACGTTTCATCCCCAATACAATGCCCCAGATGCGCTCCCAGGCTGCTCAAACGCTCTCTATGTTTGGCAGCACATACTTGTGTGAACAACTCTTCTCTTTGATGAAGATAAACAAAACTTCACACAGGACTCGTCTTACTGATGAACACCTTCACTCAATCCTGAGGATTTCCTCATCTCAGAGCCTGACCCCAGACATTGATGAACTTGTATCCAAGATGAGACACCAAGCATCTGGCTCAGACCAATGAGCAGAGCAGCAAGCGGTGCTTTGACGCATTTTCAATCTTTAATGCAGTTTCATTTTTGCATTTTTTCTTTCTCTTGCTATAGGACATTTGATTTTCCTTTGAAGTAAATAACTTTTGTAAATAACCATAAGAAATTAGTGAAACTGATTTTATTTATTAATTTTATTTGTTTTATTTCCTAATTAATGTTGTTTTATAGGCAATAATATATAGGCCTTGTTGGTTTCAGGTTCATAATAATAATACGTTGTTTCAATAAATTTTCAATAAACGTTTAACCTTGTCCGGCCCTTGACTTATAGCAATTTTTTAATTTCGGCCCACTGTGTATTTGAGTTTGACACCCCTGGTGTACGGTATGATGTCACAGAGATGAAGTGGCGGCAGGGGCGGAGTGGGACCAAAAAATCTACCGGGAAATTTCGTAGACCACCGGCCCTCGTCGCCGGCAGGGCCGGATTAAGAGCCCCCTGGGCACAATGTCTTGTAGGCCCCCTCTTAGGCAGGCCAAATGTATATTTTGTCCAGGGACATTTTAATACGGCATTTACAGTTTTACTGATTTAAAAGTAACTTTGTTGTACTATGCTGGAGTAAAGTTCATAAATGGTCGTTCTTTCCCATAGGAATTTTTAAAACTATGTTGGGTGGACCTCTGTGCCTCTAGGGGGGTTCGGGGGCATGGTCCCCCGCAAGAATTTTTTTTACATTTTAAGGTTAAATGCATCAATCTCGTGCTCTTTGAGAGATCAAAATTAAGAGCTTCAACCCATGAACTGCTCGTTGAACAAAGAAAAAGCATTGATTTGTACCAGGACAATAAAGAGGGCATCTTCTTAGTTATGAGAGTCTCAGTCTGCATTACATTATCAATGATGTTTTAGGATGCCAAACAATTATTATTATAATGTAATAATGATTTATATAATTATTCCTATGACGTAAAATCCATTTAGCCTATAAATGTACTATATAAATGAAAATGAATATTTCAAAAGTATATTTTAGCCTACATTACACTATAATATAGGACAATTAAAATATTTTTGTCCTAATTTCTTCATTTGCAAGAAATAAACCCTTGAGCTTTTAGGAGAAAACACCAGATCACCATGCTGATCGCGTGAGCAAAGTAATCACCCAGCACACACAGGATGCCTATTCTTAAAGTCTTGTGCTGTTTTATAAAGACACAAAGCCATATCATGGTTTCAATTTTAGTTCGTTGGCAAAATATAACGCTAGAGACCTTAATGTTAGGTTATACATTTTACATCTTTACATATGTGTTGGGAAAAGGGAGAAGAGAGAGTTCGGCAAAAGGCGGATTCGAACTCGGGTCGAGCGCATCAAAAGCTGCTTTCAAGCTCTTCACGCCCTACGACCTACGTCACTGTAGCTGATTCGTAATGAGTGTCTTTTTGCTTTAAAGACAGGCACTTAGTGCAAATATACGCTATGTTATAGAAAATGTTTAAAAAAAAATGTTTTCTTCCCCTCGCTTGGGCTCCAAGTGCGCATGGCGAATTTGCAATGAATATATTTTATCAGACCGGCCCTCGCGGCCTCGAAACACTACCGGCCCACCGGGAAAACTCCCGACTCTCCCGATTGCCTCTCCGCTACTGAGTGGCGGTTTTAAAGGGAGAAATGTCATAACAGGGTTGAAGAAGAGAAGAGCAGGAGCGCAGATCATTTCACCAGATCTGAGGTCAGTAAACGCTTCCACATCATCACACACGCTTTGCATTCCCAGCACAGACTTTGGCCCTTCTGTTCCAACTATCACATATATAATGACATGTGCCATAAACATCAACTGATGAATACTGTCTTCTGTCAACACCATAATCTCAGTGTCTGCTTATCTTCAGTTTGACTCATCTCACGTATGAATTATGATACATGCAGCAAAACATTGAAGGAAATATGATTGTTAGGAAATACACAACGCTCGTCAAAGGCTCTGTTTACAGTAACATCTCATCTCAGGTGATCCGTCAGACACACGTGATGAAGTGAGAGAGCGCTCATTGTTATTTTAGTGGAATGAATGAATTTTAGATGTTCTTCACATTTATTCAAACATGCATACTGTAAAGTCTTTGTCACTGCATGCAGGTGAAGTCTGTGTTCGAGATCTTCCAAACTGTACTTTCTAAATCAAGGTCATTTAAAGCTGCACATAACCAGGAAGAATTCCTGTGGCAGTGTTTGATTGACATGTGAGTGGGCGGGGCAGTGTTTGATTGACATGTGAGTGGGCGGAGCAGTGTTTGATTGACAGGTGAGTGGGCGGAGCAGTGTTTGATTGACAGGTGAGTGGGTGGAGCAGTGTTTGATTGACAGGTGAGTGGGCGGGGCAGTGTTTGATTGACATGTGAGTGGGGGGGGCAGTATGTGATTGACATGTGAGTGGGCGGGGCAGTGTTTGATTGACAGGTGAGTGGGCGGAGCAGTGTTTGATTGACAGGTGAGTGGGCGGGGCAGTGTTTGATTGACATGTGAGTGGGCGGGGTAGTGTTTGATTGACAGGTGAGTGGGCTGGGCAGTGTTTGATTGACAGGTGAGTGGGCGGAGCAGTGTTTGATTGACAGGTGAGTGGGCGGGGCAGTGTTTGATTGACAGGTGAATAGGCGGAGCAGTGTTTGATTGACAGGTGAATGGGCGGAGCAGTGTTTGATTGACAGGTGAGTAGGCGGAGCAGTGTTTGATTGACAGGTGAATAGGCGGAGCAGTGTTTGATTGACAGGCGAGTGGGCTGGGCAGTGTTTGATTGACAGGTGAGTGGGCGGAGCTTCACTATACATGTGTTCAGTGATCCGATCATGACAGTCTGTTGATAGCCTGTAATCCGATCACAGAAATCACTTAATACCTGGTGGAAACAGAGCCATAAACACATTCACAGCTCAGTCTGATTAGACAGAAAACTATTCATTAATTAAGGGGGTATTAATAAATACAGTTTTCTGTAAAAAAAAAAAAAAAAACTTACAGAGAATGTGAATGAATATTTGGATGTCCCTATCATAATGTTTTTTTCTTGTTCAACGAATGGAGATTAAAGTACCTTCAGTAAATGTCAAGAGGTCAAACTAAACAGTATAAAAGCTGTTTTATTTCCGTTATTTGTTTTATTTGTCTAAGCATATGCAGTTTAAAACCCTGATTTGTGTAATTTTGTTTTGTTATAACATAAGAAATAAAAATGAAACCTAAAAAAAAGTCACTTCCTGGTTGTCACAATTTTAAAGAACGTATTTTTTTTTTTCTTAATGGGCAAAATCATACAATAACAAAGTTGGACTCAACATGATAAAGACAGGTAGGCTAAATGTGCTTTTGGTGATTAAATCAGTTAAATATTTTACAATGGTGGAGCCATTTCAGACGCAAATGTCCCTCCATGTTTGCAAGGCATTGTAAACTCAACAAAAACATCCAGCGGTGTAAATATTTTATTATTTTACCTTTCCCAATCTCTAAAGTGTATTTCCCCAGCTTCATGAAAACATAATATGCAGAGTTGAATCTGAAGCCCTCACGACCCCTGATGTGTGTGTGTGTGTGTGTGTGTTTCACTCATCCCTGATGACGAATGTTTTAAAGCTGTTTTCCTCAGGCAGATCTCAGCAGGTGATGATGTTTGCTTTTACCAAACACACAGGCTACATGTAAAAGAGCTGGACGTCTCTTCCTCACCCGTAATGATTCCAAAATCGATCAGCCGTTTAATTACTGCCGTTCCAGTGAAGCTGTGAGGAGATGTGTGAAGCTGCGTGTGTTCGTGTGCTTGTAATTACACAGCTTGACGTCCAAGAGAGAACAATATTACTTCAGTGTGTCCGGCCGGACATTTTCTGACAGTGCGGCTTCAAAACATCCTCTGAAAATCACTCCCACGGATGCCTGAACACACACACAAACACAAGTCATGTTCACAGTACACTGGATGTCTAGGCCAAGTGTACCAGAGGATTTCAAAGCACAAATGCTTCTATTAAAGGACTGAATTGCATTCATGTAGCCTAAATGTATTTTTGTTTGTTTTTATCAACTCTAGTTCTTCGTGACCATGACTGTCAAACTGCAACAAATGAAGTCATTTGATAGTGTTGTGTGAGAAAGAAACAGAAATTGTGGTTTATTGTGAATCTTCCCCCAGAAATCCTCCATCAGTTTCCAAGCTCTTCTCTCTTTTTTTCTTGCTCTTTGTGCTTAAGAACATGCTTTACCCTGGTAAATGGTAAATGGTAAATATTTAGCGCTTTCACAGACCCAATGGCCACCAAAGCGCTTTACAATTTGCCTCACATTCACCCATTCACTCACTCATTCATACACCGACGGGCGTAAAACCAGTAAAGTAAAACCAGAAGTAAAACCACTGTAACGCACAGCTTGTCTCTGTAATGCCTCCTGGTTCAGTGTGGACTTTACATTACTCCAGAGTAACTCAAGGTATCTGATATACTATCACGTGATCGAGTGTCTGATACTAGAGGAGAGCCTGAGAAAACAGCACATCTGAAGAGAGAGATAGACTTTCCAAAAACCGCTGATGATATTCTTTTGTAATGATACACTGACTAAATATCTTCTTAAGCCTTAAAGGACAACTCCGGCGCAAAATGAACCTTTGGTTTAATAACACATTGGTACCGATTTGTTTTCATGATAATCGAATGTAAAGAGTTTTATCTCTAAAAACTGTTTAGCTTATAACGCTAGTATATAGGGCATAGAATAAGTAAAAAGAAATCGCTAGTTAATACCACTAACAAGGCTCAAAATAGCCCCACACTAACACGCTAGCTGCTAGCATAATGAGGGTCCCTACATGCAAACCGAAGCATTGAGAACTTTGTAAGTGTACAGACCGTTTAATAAGAAGATAAAGATAAAGACAGTCCACTTCGTATACAGGCAGGAGCCATCTTGGAAAACAGTCTCGACTAGTCAAACCACGAACGCCGTGATAAGTGAGCTGAACTGTGACCTGGAATCTCATATAAAAGTATGGACCCTTCTTCCATTGTAGTTAGTCATCCATATATTTTAATAAACAGATATAATTAATGCATTTCCATGTAATTAGATTTCACATACGTAATTCCGATCGACCAGCTCACTTAGCACGGCGTTCGTGGTTCGACTGGTCGAGACTGTTTTCCAAGATGGCTCCTGCCTGTATACGCGAAGTGGACTGTCTTTATAAAGTATCTTCTTATTAAACTGTCTGTACACTTACAAAGTTTTCAATGCTTCGGTTTATTGGTGGTATTAACTAGCGATTTTTATTTTTTTCATTACTCTATGCCCAATATACTAGCGTTATAAGCTAAACAGTTTTTAGACATAAAAGATTCGATTATCATGAAAACAAATCCCAGAGAACGGTCGACTCGGTACCAATGTGTTATTAGACCAAAGGTTCATTTTGCGCCAGAGTTGTCCTTTAAAACTTCCCAAAGATCCTTCAAACCATACGAGTCCAGCTGCTTTCTGAACAAAGCCACGTGTGCACTGGTAAAGCAGCATAAACACCCGTACGATGAATTTACAGTCCATCACTCTTTATTCTCTCGCTCAGGACGTCCATCTGTATCAGACACAAGCACACATCACACTAAAACATTAACTCATAGTTATAGTTCCTGGGTTTTAAGCCGTTGACCTGGAGTCACTGGCCGCATCATCAGAGCGATGTCACTCGAAGCACGAGCAGAATGAGGTGTAACTGCTCGTAAAACCATCCTGCGTTCGGTTGATATTTGGTGTTGGTTCTGTGGAGGATTCACACGATCATCGGCTGGTGTTTGATGAATGATCTGTTTAATCTGCTCTCTGTCCTGTGAAGGAGCTCACGATTCCAGAAACAGCTGCTCGTCGTCCCTCATTGAAGAGGATTCGTTTCACATCGGACACGCAGTTTCATCATGCTGTTCCAGATACTCACACACAGAGTGTTTAATAGTGTTTAACATGTACACTGCGCTCAGTATGGGCACTTTCTGTGTGCAATTGAATGCAATGCAATTTTAATGACTCATTATTTGACCAGTCTGACCTTCTTTTTTGTTTAAAACTGCTAATTAAAATGTATAAACATATAAAATGGCCTAATGTAGTGAGGTCATGATAACGTACGACTGCA
The DNA here is from genome assembly GCA_029959095.1 of Rhinichthys osculus. Lineage (NCBI taxonomy): Eukaryota > Metazoa > Chordata > Actinopteri > Cypriniformes > Leuciscidae > Rhinichthys > Rhinichthys osculus. The sequence continues at coordinate 39,354,987 of JARWKJ010000012.1, forward strand.
TAAGATCTCAGTGATGATCACAGCATTAAACTTGAAGAAGAGCTCATGCTTTGACATGCCATATCAGCATAACGTTAACATTCTGCTGTCCATTGATTCTGGGTCTTCTGCTGTTCTGATACTTTTAGATTTGAGTGCCGTATTTGACACTATTGATCATAATATTCTTCTGAAATCATTTTGAGTGTGTTGTTGGGGTCCAGGGCTTTACAGTGGTTCATCTCATACTTAAAGGGAGGACCCTCTCTGTAAATTTCAGGTCATTCACTTTCACTCTGCGCTGATCTATTGTGGTGTTCCACAGGGATCTATACTTGGTCCTCTTTTGATTTCCCTCTACATGCTCCCTTTAGGCTCAATATTCCAGAAACATAACATAAATGATCATTGTTAAGCTGACGACCTCTAACTATATCTCCCAACCAAACAAAGAAATTACTTTTCATCAGATCATCTCTTCTTATGCCTCAGTGAAGTCTAGAACTGGATGACAAATAGCACAGTGCAACTGAATTAAATTTTTTAAAAAGTTTAAAGACTTATTTTTACTCCTTAGCGTTCGACTGATGGTGTGTATGTATTTTGAATAGATTATGTTCTACGTTATGTATGTACTGTATGTAAATACACTTTAATTGATTTTGATACTTGATTTTTATCTGCTTTTCTGTCTTTTTTTCTACTCAAGCTGTTTTTGGAAACATGTTATTTCAATTCTAATTTGTCAAAATATTTGTCAGTTTTCATGAAAGAAAACTGCTGTAAATTTGGTAGTATTTAAACTGCAGTAAACTGAATGTCTTACCCTGAAAATATAATTCAAGTGAAATGGACTGCTCTATATGTCTACACAGAAATGGTATAAAATGTGTTTTATATCTTTGTTTTTATTTAAGGGGACTGTAGCTGTCACGGGTTGGTTGCAGGAGAGGAGAGTTGAGGCGAGGATCTAGACACAAGTGGTATTTTTATTCAACAGAAACAAAACTCTCTGGGAGCACGGGAGAAACGCAAGATCAGACCAAACCTAACACTGACAAATAACAACTGAATCTGAGGGCTGTATGCACACAGGCTGCATCTGAAACATAGGCAGTGACTTTGCAGGCAGTGTTTGTGCACGGAAGTACGTCTCGAAACTGATATTTCAGACAGACTTCAGACAGAGGCAGTGTAACGGTTTAATGATCTACAGCAAAATAGAGAGCTTTGGTGAAAACTAAGAGAATATTGAATGACTACAATGGTAATTTCTCGCTAGAAATGACATCATAAGAGGAAAACGTTGATCAGAAATGTACATTTACACACAAACTGATGACCAGCCGCAACTTTTAGACGCCATATTTATTTTTCTAGCTCAACTGTGACAGAATTGAAAGCACAGGATTGTGGGATATCAAAGGCAGCGAAGGATACATCTATGCTTCCTTTAAAAATCAATCAGATGAAGGTTTCTCAGGAGAGAGGAAGTGAAACTAACATTGCATTCGGACGTGCCTTGATACCTCACAACCTTGAAATGTGTCCTCTGAAGGCAGCATTTATCAGTTTTCGGACGCAGCCACAGACTAAATGAGGAACTCAACAAGACACAGGTGAACATAATCAGCTGCAATAGAAACAAATCAGGTCACATATAGAAACCAAGGAAACACAGGATCAAAGGAAGAAAAAAATACCAAAATAAGAATCTAAGAGTATAAAGCCAGCAAAAATCTGTCCTACTTTTGTATAGTTGGATCCATACTAAGGACCATCTACACCAAGGATGTCCAATCTTGCTCCTGGAGGGCCAATGTCCTGCAGAGTTTAGCTCTGAAACACCTGCCTGGAGTCTGAAGACCTTGATTAGCTGCTTCAGGTGTGTTCAGGGAATGCTTTAGGGACGATTTCAACCGAGGGGGACGATATAATATCCTGGCTCTTCCCAGCTTTGTAGCATTGAAAAGGGCCCAGCTCTAGCTCCAAGAAGTTCATCCATCCATCATATAAGTAATCCATACAACTCCAGGGGTTCATAAATGCCTTCTGAAGAATTTTTATATTTATAACTTTATAAACTATAATCATTGGCTTCTGGCAAGACAAGCTCTGACCCGACACATGATGAGTGACCTCTGACCCGACGCATGATGAGTGACCTCTGACCCGACGCATGATGAGTGACCTCTGACCCGACGCATGATGAGTGACCTCTGACCCGACGAGTGACCTCTGACCCGATGCGTGACGAGTGACCCCTGACCCGATGCATGATGAGTGACCTCTGACCCAACGCATAACGAGTGACCTCTGACCCGACGCATGACGAGTGACCACTGGCCTGACGGGTGACCTCTGACCCGACGGCTGACGAGTGACCTCTGACCCGACGCATGACGAGTGACCTCTGACCCGACGCATGATGAGTGACCTCTGACCCGACGCATGATGAGTGACCTCTGACCCGACGAGTGACCTCTGACCCGATGCGTGACGAGTGACCCCTGACCCGACGCATGACGAGTGACCCCTGACCCGACGCATGACGAGTGACCCCTGACCCGACGCATGATGAGTGACCTCTGACCCGACGCATGATGAGTGACCTCTGACCCGACGAGTGACCTCTGACCCGATGCGTGACGAGTGACCTCTGACCCGATGCATGACGAGTGACCCCTGACCCGACGCATGACGAGTGACCCCTGACCCAACGCATGATGAGTGACCTCGGACCAGACGCATGACAAGTGACCTCTGAACTGACACCTGACGAGGGACCTCTGACCCAACGCATGACGAGTGACCTCTGACCCGACGCATGATGAGTGATCTCTGACCCGACGCATGATGAGTGACCTCTGACCCGGCGAGTGACCTCTGACCCGATGCGTGACGAGTGACCCCTGACCCGACGCATGATGAGTGACCTCTGACCAGACGCATGACAAGTGACCTCTGACCCAATGGATGATGAGTGACCTCTGACCCGACACCTGACGAGTGACCTCTGACCCGACGCATGACGAGTGACCTCTGACCCGAAGCATGACAAGTGACCTCTGACCCGATGGATGATGAGTGACCTCTGACTCGACACCTGACGAGTGACCTCTGACCCGACGCATGACGAGTGACCTCTGACCCGACGCATGACGAGTGACCTCTGACCCGAAGGATGACAAGTGACCTCTGACCCGATGGATGATGAGTGACCTCTGACCCGACACCTGACGAGTGACCTCTGACCCGACGCATGACGAGTGACCTCTGACCCGACACTTGACGAGTGACCTCTGACCCGATGGATGATGAGTGACCTCTGACCCGACACCTGACAAGTGACCTCTGACCCGACGCATGACGAGTGACCTCTGACCCGACGCATGACGAGTGACCTCTGACCCGACGCATGACGAGTGACCTCTGACCCGATGCATAACGAGTGACCTCTGACCCGCCGCATGACGAGTGACCTCTGACCCGATACATAACGAGTGACCACTGGCCTGACGAGTGACCTCTGACCAAAACATCTCTGCGCATGCGCGGGCGGTGTTTGTTTGTGTTTAGAGCTCCGTCGAATTGATTCATTAATCCTTGATTTTCTTCTTTACCACTCATTTATTAACAAGCACTTTCTATTTTTATATCGTGTGAACCTATCCTCGATACTATTCCCTATAAAAAAAAACAATCGGATTGCTTTGATATCGCTACTTAGATCCAACTTTGCGAATCTCGGCTACTAGCCTTTAACCCGCTAGCATTTCACGCGTGGGCTCGCGCTTATTGACCGTCTGATTTTACACCCGTTTCACTGAAAGGATACAGGTTATATCCAGCATTCCAGTCCTAAATTAGTAGTGATATTGGTAGTATCACTGCTAATTTACTGTTCATCTGTTATAATGGCGAACATATCGGATGTGTGTCTAACGTTACCTCTGAGTGCAGGTGAGGACACATTCGAGCTGATGTCGGTGCGATTGGAACTGGAATCGGTGGAGAAACAGATCCGTGGTCTGCTGGAGAGGCAAGCCGAGCTGCGGGATCGGCGATCAGCGCTTGAAACGTCACGCGCCGATGCTCACAAGTCAGTGGATAGTAACTTTTTGACTCCGACTTCCTCTACTCCGTGCGTTTCTCTGCCCAGGAGGACGTGATCATCTCTGGCTTCATTCACTCCGGCACCTACACAACACCATGGACCCTGGGTGATCCCACAGCGGAAGACACGAGCCAGGACCAGAGCAAGAACCTCTCCGCCCCTCCCGGTCTTCGAGATCTCCACCCGGAACCGCTTCTCCCCTCTCTACGAGTCGGAACGCGACGACGCCCTGATCATCGGCACTTCCATGGTCCGTCATGTCCGCGCTACCTCAGGTAAGGGTAAGGTGCGCACTCACTGCTTTCCTGGTGCTCGTGTTCTTGATGTCGCCGCACAGGTTCCCGAGATCCTGAACGGTGACGAGCGCGTCGGAGCCGTTGTCCTCCATGCGGGAACGAACGACATCAGGCTGCGGCAGACGGAGGTTCTGAAGAAGGACTACAGGAGCCTGATCGACGCGGTACGCAACACAGCGCCTGAGGCAACGATCGTCGTGTCTGGACCGCTTCCCACATACCGACTAGGACAAGAAAGGTTCAGTAGACTATTTGCTCTAAATGAATGGTTAATGTCATGGTGTAATGAACAGAAACTGCTCTTTGTAAATAATTGGAATCTGTTCTGGGAGCGACCTAGGCTCTACCGTGCTGATGGCCTGCACCCCAGCAGAATCGGAGCGGCTGTGCTGTCGGACAACATCTCCAAGACGTTGCACACCATCTGACTAGTAAGTCAAAGTCCAATTCACAGTCTTTGCTGTCCCAACTTAATTGATATAAGTAGTGTAGAACATTATATAGAAACTGTGTCTATTCCTCGTGTAGTGAGGCCAAACAATAAATCTAGTGTAGGATCTAGGAAAAATCTTATTGTAATTAAACCAGAAAATCTAAATATCAGTGAACAAAAACAATTTCTAAAACTAGGTCTTCTAAACATTAGATCGCTCACACCTAAGGCGGTTATTGTAAATGAAATGGTCACAGATAATAGCTTCGATGTACTTTGCCTTACTGAAACCTGGCTTAAACCAAATGAGTATTTCGGTCTAAATGAGTCTACTCCGTCAGGATATTGTTATAAGCATGAGCCCCGTCTGATCGGTCGTGGCGGCGGTGTTGCAACAATCTATAGAGATATTCTTAATGTTACTCAGAAAATAGGTCACAGGTTTAATTCGTTTGAAGTACTTGTGCTAAATGTTACGCTCTTAGATGTAAGAAAGAAATCCCTATTATCTCTAGCCTTGGCTACTGTATATAGACCTCCAGGACCATATGCTGATTTCCTAAAAGAGTTTGCAGACTTTCTCTCAGATCTATTGGTCAATGTCGATAAAGCAATAATTGTTGGAGATTTTAACATACACGTAGATAACACAAATGATGCGTTAGGGACTGCGTTTACAGATTTATTAAATTCCTTTGGGGTCAAGCAAAACGTCAGTGGTCCCACTCATCGTCTAAATCATACACTAGACTTAATTATATCATATGGAACCGATCCAACCGATATAGATATTATACCGCAAAGTGACGACCTCACTGATCATCACATGGTAACTTGTATAATACGTACTGCTGAAATTTGTCATGTTGCGCCGCGTTACCGACCAGGCAGAACAATCCTTCCAATCACTATAGATAGATTCTCAAATAGCTTACCTGATCTATCTCAGCTGCTCAGAGAACCCAAACAAACAGATGAACTAGAGGAAATGACCAGCAGTTTGAGCACCATTTTCTCTAGTACATTACCCAGCCAGCACAGCCATGTGGGGCCCACATGGGTTTGACGTGGGCTATCTAACTGGGACCCAGCCAGTTTTGCTCCCGGTTTCCATGTAGGCCCCACATGGGTTTGCCCAGATGAAATGAACACTGCTCAGTGTGCACACTACAGGCTGTTAAATGTAACACTGATCAGTGTTGGAGTTAATGAGATAATTAAGTGATTGAATATGATTGAGAATTGAACACACCTAAAGCAGAATCACTGAAGGAGAAAATTGTAAGCCACCGTTATGGCGATCATTGTTTGCTTTAGTTGGGCTCTTGACCCTTATATTATTAACTTTAGATTTTGTTTGGCTGTTGTTTCTGACAGATGAAAAAAAAAAAAAAAGTCATGTAATGGTGTTGGTTATATTATGACAGTCATGGTTTGAACATAATCATGCTGTGATCTGAAAAATGAAACTTATTGAGACGATCTGGTTTAACTTGTTAGCAACAGCTTTGTGATTCTACAGCAAATGATTATCAGTATTTTTTTATCCAAAATATTTCATAAACATTGTTCTGATCAAAACACTTTCAAGTAAAATTATTTAGAAACACATCAATAATCAGTCTGTTAATCTCAACAATGGTGACAATAATAATGCATGTTGCAGTGGCTGCCACCAATCACAACTCATTAATGGCTCCCATCATGCATTGCGGTATGAATAAATTATGATCTGAATTGTCTATGTAATTTACTTTTCCTAGTTGAATATTCTGCTCATCACCATTGTTGAGATGCATTGACTGAATCTTGACGTCTGTGTGTGCCTAAAATAAAGATTTTTTTTAAATAACTTTTAAGAAATCCTTAATATTATATCTAAACTTCTGGAAATTTATGCAGAATCACAGTTACGCTGTAACCAACAGCATAAACCACTAAACATAAGGTTCAAATGATGACTGTCATAATATAACCAACACCATCACATCACTTTTTTTTTGTTTTGTTCATCTGGCAGTTATAAGTCAGAAACAACAGCCAAACAAAATCTAAAGTTAATAATATAAGGGTCAAGAGCCCAACTAAAGCAAACAATGATCGCCATAACGGTGGCTTACAATTTTCTCCTTCAGTGATTCTGCTTTAGGTGTGTTCAATTCTCAATCATATTCAATCACTTAATTATCTCATTAACTCCAACACTGATCAGTGTTACATTTAACAGCCTGTAGTGTGCACACTGAGCAGTGTTCATTTCATCTGGGCAAACCCATGTGGGGCCTACATGGAAACCGGGAGCAAAACTGGCTGGGTCCCAGTTAGATAGCCCACGTCAAACCCATGTGGGCCCCACATGGCTGTGCTGGCTGGGATAGATATTGTTGCACCAATTAGATTGAAAAAGGTTAGAGAGAAAACTAAAGCACCATGGTACAATAGTACTACACATGCTATCAAGAGAGAAACTCGTAACTTAGAGCGTAAATGGAAACAAACTAATTTAGAGGTCTTTAGAATCGCGTGGAAAGACAGTGTGTCACGTTATAAAAAGGCTCTAAAAGCAGCCAGGGCAGAGCATCTCCGCAAACTAATAGAAAATAACCAAAATAATCCAAGGTTTTTATTTAACACCGTGGCTAGACTAACAAATAAACAGACATCACCAGAGCAAAATATTCCGTTACAGTATAGTTGTAATGATTTTATGAATTACTTCAATGAGAAAATAGAAAGCATCCGAAATACAATTGTAAATGTACAATCCTCTATGGTGTCTTGTGATTCAGCCTCAATTATCGTCCCTCAAGAACAACTACACCGCTTTACAACTGTAGGACAGGAAGAGCTAAATAAACTTATCATTGCATCTAAACCAACAACATGTTTATTAGATCCAATACCCACTAAACTTCTGAAAGAAGTGTTACCTGTAGTGGAAGAGCCTCTTCTTAATATTATTAACTCATCTTTATTTTTAGGTCATGTTCCAAAAATATTCAAGCTGGCAGTAATAAAACCTCTTATTAAGAAACCGCAATTAGATCAAAATAACTTAGCAAATTACAGACCCATTTCAAATCTTCCATTTATGTCTAAAATACTAGAAAAAATTGTGTCCGCTCAATTGTGCTCTTTCTTGCAAGAAAATGAGATATATGAAAAATTTCAGTCAGGATTCAGACCGCATCATAGCACAGAAACTGCGCTAGTTAAAATTACAAATGATTTACTTTTAGCTTCTGACCAAGGCTGTATCTCAATACTAGTTCTACTCGATCTTAGCGCTGCGTTCGACACTATAGATCATAAAATACTCCTGGATCGACTACAAAACTACACTGGTGTTCAGGGACAGGCATTAAGCTGGTTCAGATCGTACTTATCGGACCGTTACCATTTTGTTTGTTTAAATGGGGAAAAATCGAAGATAACGTCAGTAGACTATGGAGTGCCGCAAGGATCGGTGTTAGGCCCTCTGCTATTCTCAATATATATGCTGCCACTTGGTAATATTATAAGAAAACATGGAATTAATTTCCACTGCTATGCTGATGACACTCAATTATATATTTCATCACGACCAGATGAATACACTAACTTATCTAAATTGACAGAATGTCTTAAAGATATAAAATGCTGGATGACGTGTAATTTCCTGCTACTAAATCCAGATAAAACTGAGGTATTACTTATTGGTCCAAAAAACTACCCACAAAATCTCTTACAATACAACTTTAATATAGAAGGATGTCCTGTTACCTTATCGACTACAGTAAAAGACCTGGGTGTTATACTAGACCGCAACTTGTCTTTCGAAAATCATATTTCGTATGTTACAAGAACTGCCTTTTTCCACCTTAGAAACATTGCTAAATTACATAACATGCTATCTGTTTCTGATGCAGAAAAGTTAGTTCATGCATTCATGACCTCGAGACTAGATTACTGTAATGCTTTATTAGCTGGTTGTCCTGCATCCTCAATAAACAAGCTACAGTTAGTGCAAAATGCAGCCGCTAGAGTTCTTACTAGGTCAAGAAAATATGATCATATAACACCGATTCTATCATCTCTGCACTGGTTACCTATTAAGTCCCGTATCAATTACAAAGTACTACTACTGACCTATAAAGCCCTAAATGGTTTAGCTCCTGTGTATTTAATGGACCTTCTATCACCCTACAATCCATCGCGTTCTTTAAGATCCCGAAATTCGAGGCTTCTGGTCATTCCTAGGATATCTAAGTCCAATAAAGGAGGGAGGGCGTTCTCACATTTAGCTCCTAAACTCTGGAATAGCCTTCCTGATACTGTTCGTGGCTCAGTCTCGCTCTCCCAGTTCAAAACTAGATTAAAGACGCATCTCTTCAGCCAAGCATTCACATAATGCTTACCTTTTATACCACTGTTGAATCAGATCGACTGCATTAATATTATGAACAGCAGCTACGCTAATTATTTCCCATCTGCTTTTCTGCTGTTATCTCGGGACGCCAGTCCCGAGGTAAATAGCGTTCGTCAGCTCCAGTTTGTATCCAGCCTCTCACGGAGACTTCAGACGCTCCAACACCTGCGATGAGACGAGTCGACGCCTGTGAAGAGACGACTCAACGCCTGTGAAGAGACGACTCAACGCCGGCGATATGTTATGCCCTAAATTAATACATAATGATTAATTAACTAACTATATTCTTCTATGTACATTTCTGAAATGCACTTTCTGTAAAGCTGCTTTGAAACAATATGTATTGTGAAAAGCGCTATACAAATAAATTTGAATTGAATTGAATTGACCCGACGGCTGACGAGTGACCTCTGACCTGACGCCTGATGTGTGACCTCTGACCCGACACCTGACTCAGCTCCTCTTTTCTTATATTGAAATCCTCCGACATTTTTCTTTTAAACATCTTGTTTTAATTTAAGTTGTAATACGTGACCGCCCCTTTCATGATCTTTTTGACTGACCAATGGCAGATAAATTATGAGGACAGTTATTATTATTTTTGTAATTCTGTTGGCTGATGCTTGTAGCACAGAAATGAAAGTTCAGCTTTAAAAAATGTTGGACAAAGAATCTAAAATATTAGAAAAATGTGTATGTTTTGATCACGATCATTGCCATGAAATTTCTTGATGATTATTCTGGCATATAGAAAACAGTCAAGATTGCAACCCAGAACGGTGTATGGCAGGAGCAGCTCTTTGTTGACTCCACATCAGTGTGTCCTCATGAGCAGGAAGGCTAATGCATTGGCGGTCCGGTCCTCCGCTGGCCTGCCGACGGATGCTGGTCTCTCGTCTCCATGGAGACCTGAACAGGTGGTTATCATGCGCAGCTCTTCTGAATGCATTTGATTAGTGCTGGCGGCGCATTTATTTACTCAATAAGGAGGTGACAGAGCCACAGATCTCCTGAGACCTCTCGAGAGCAGCAGCAGGGCTCCACTTGGGTCATGTTGATCATCATTTGAACCTGCGCTGCCTACAGAAATGCCAACTACCATCACAAACTGCCAGTGATGCACTTGATGTGAAAGAAGGCTGGTTGAAAATAAGATTTAAAATCATTATGCTATCTTAAAGTGTCCTAATTTTGTTTTCTCCTTCAACAAGTTTACATGCATCCAAGGTCAAAAACCACTTTAATTTCCTCATAATCTCCACTGCAGCATCAGCTCTATTCTCACAGTGTCTGAAACAGTTCAATCAGAGATTCAGTCTCTCTAAACTCCTCCTTTCTGAGAGCCTCTTCTGCTCTGATTGGTCAGACAGCCCAGTCTGTTGTGATTGGTCAGAAACCAAACAGCGGTTAGCATATCTGAATTTCAGCTCTTTCTCAGCTCTTGATACACAGTGATACGAGCAGTAACGATGGCGTGGGTTTTACTGTATCAATCTCATCAAAGTGGATTTGTTATGGCAGCAGACAACAGCGTCTTCTCAACATGAACAATACGAACCAAACTCTTCCAGTCTCAGATACACTACAGTGTTTGAGGGGCAAAGTAGATGCTGTTCTCGTTCAGCCAATGGAGACCAGAGGCTGGCATTATGCAAATTTGATACAAACCCATGCAGGTTCAGCGGGAAGTGAGACTGGAAATACTGACGACTCGGCCATTTACACAGATCTCACAGTCACAAACTGACATTAGATTGTCAGAGGTTATGACTAATACTATTATTTAAATAGTAGTTTTATATAAGAACTTAACTGAAGTCCAAACAATAATCAGCCTCTTCACCTGAGGCCTGAAGTAGCAACGGTTTCTCCCTCTCTGCACTCCTGCTGTTAATGGCAGTGTTGTGAGTGACTCAGCTGTTCAGCTCTTTAAACATTGCACCATTGTGTTAACAAACGTCCACTTAACAACTCAGCCATAAACCAGCGGCAGAAACGATAAACACTGGAGCAAACATCTCACCAGCCACGCAGGGATGATTATATTCCACAAATCAGTGTTATAGGAGCCGCGGGACCCTCGGTCGGCCCCGTTGAGCTGTGTTTACTGTCCTGCGCTGTCTCCTCTTTAGCAAACTGCCAACATGTATGAAGTGCTGCAAAAAACATCGCACTTTCAGTAAGAATGCTAAAAAAAAAATGGGGTAACACTTTATTTCGATAGTCAACTTTAGACATTCTACTGACTATAAGTAACTTGGCAACTACAAGTCAACTTATTCTCCTAACCCGAACCCTAACACCTAACCATAACCTACCAGTCTACTGACAGTCTACTAATACTCTAATGAGAGTTAGTTGACATGTAGTTGAAAAGTTTCTTATAGTTAAAGGTGCATTGCGCAACTTTTCATGTTAAAAATACCTGTTTTTCTATCCTACACATGCTTAAAGAACTGCCTGATGGGCTGAATGAGCCCTTCTCTGCGCACGGAGATTGCCTCTATAATCCTGTACAGTAAAATATATAAGAGGGATTCGGCTCGAATTTGAGACTGGGCGTGACGTCATGCGCGTTCACGCTCACCAGGCTATGTCTCGCAGGTTTGTGTATTCGCCAGCGCCGCCATTCTCCGCGTCAGCGAAGACAACTCGTGCGTCAAAGGTAGAAGATGGATTCAAAGAGACCGGCTTGTAGTCCATTTCAAACCCCAACGCAAACTCCACGTAAAGTAAAGAAAAGAAAAATTGTGTCTAGTGCCCCCAAAAGGTCCAAATTGGAGTCAGACAGGCGTCAGAGTAAGACGAGAGTCGAGTCGGGAAGGCATTCAACAAATGGAGAGATCTCCGGTCTGCTCTTGGTCTCAAACGGGATCCCCAGTTGGCTTTTTTCTTGATAAAACGGTAAGATATAGCCGAGTCTCTAATCTTTGATACGGCCAATCTATGTATGACAACAAATGACGATGCGTAAAATGTGTAATGCTTTAGCGTAAGCTAGATACATGTACAATCAGATTTGGTTTTACTACCATTGTCAGTGAACAGGTTCATAAATAGTACAACATAAAACATATCCCATAAAAGATGCTAAAGTTACCTATGTTTTGGTGTATGACCTACCGGTAGCCTTGTGTGCTTTGCTAACATGATAAGGTGCTCATGTACGTCTTGACCAACAAGGAAGAACGCCGTTGCATTGGCTATATTTTCTTTTTCGTAAAAAATAGTAAATTGTTCCCGGGATTGTGAATTCGGCGGATTAGCCTGTTTGGCTTTTACAGTAACGTCATAGTGCCATTTGATTGTTTATTACTGTGAGACATTTGAGTGTACTTTGTTGACCAACTGTGTATGGTATGATTATTATTTTGAGCTTTTACAAAGTAATAACTTATATTGTTCATGAACGTGTTTCCATAATAATACAATCATAAGTGGATACAGTAAACACATAAAACAGTTCAACATACATGGAGATAGATGGAAACAAAAACCGAAGTTTTCTACTACCCCCGTTTTCCCCTCACACATAAGTGTGTAATTTACTCAAATGCCTTTCCTTTCATATATTTAAAATGACTTGCAGATTTATAACTTTATTACCTCTGAAGACATTATGACTGTCAACAAAAGATTTGTGCGGCAGATGCTCTTTTGGTTATTGGTTATGAACAGCTCGTGCAAGCGTGCGTGTGGTCCATGAGCGTGCACATCTCTGGTTGCAGTTTCGCTTGTCGCCAGAGGGGGCGTAGTTCTGCAAAAACTCAGAAACCTACGCTATGCACCTTTAATGTCTAAAGTGGACCAAGGAAAAATAAAGTGTAACCACAACCAGTCCCAGTTTATATTGTGTCTATGTACTAACATTTAAATTAATCATTTACATACATGTTTTTATATTGTACTTAAATTTAATAATACCTGCATGCAATCTAGTTGAAATAGTTGAGATTAAATAATCTATAATGACCCTTTTGACCTTCCCTTAACACTTAAACCTACCCATCCCACCAAACCCGTCCTAACCTGACTCGTATCCACCTCGATAGCAGCACAAGTGTTTTACAACACAACATCAACACAAGAAGTATATTCTACAATTATTATTTTGATGTAAGTAAATAATAATTAAAGGCACCCATTATAAGGTGTGACCCAAAAATCTAAATATAACTGTCCCTGTGACAGATCTGACTTGTGTCACATGACTAGAAAATTTAAGGACTTGTGTCACTTCATTTTTTATTGAGTCCCCCAGTGGTAAAATCAAGTTTTTAATGTTGTTTATGTGTCTATGTGGTGTTTTTAATATGCTTTAAGACAAATCATGTGTAAGTTCATAAGTCGACAGCATTGCTGAGTATTTTCTGCTTAAAACTGCAGTGAACCAAAGACAGTCTCAAAAACACGGTGTGAAATCGCTGGTGTTTCTGACGTCACACACGACCTTGTAACCAATCAGATCAACGTGTGATCGTCAACCAGTGGATCTCTGAGCTGAGTGAGTGAGTGGAGGCGGGGCTCATCTGCATATTCATAGAACCACGCATACTAAATGAGGCAAGGGTGTCGAGGTACTTTCAAGCTATTTTAAGGAATAAAGTTTTTTTTCAAGGAAAAAACGTTTAAATATGGCATTTTGGTGATCAAAGATGAGTTTTAGGGGTACAATTATTGACTACAGGGGGACTTACCGTATTTTCCGCACTATAAGGCGCACTTAAAAGCCTTTAATTTTCTCAAAAAACGACAGTGCGCCTCATAATGCGGAGCGCCTTATATATGGATGGTGAACACACGTTCACCAAGACGGAGAGACAGCGCCGGCCGACTTACGCCACTATCTGCCAATGGATCGTGGATGCCTGGGCTGATACAACTGTGATCCGAGCTTTCACGAAGGCAGGAATAATCTCTTTATTCAGCCGGCTCACATACCCGTATTTATTTCCTGTTTTCGGCCGAAGTCCACAGTAGTTGATTGTTGAGTTCGCGCGCGCGATCAAACCTCCTCCGTGTGTTCAACATCTGATTCGGATGAACTATCCATTTGAGCTGATATTCCCAGAACACCACACAGCACCGTCATCGGCTGACAGCTGACAGTCTGAGTCTCCACTGTTGCTTAGTTACCAATGATCGCGCGCGCGCACTCGACAATCGCCTACTGTGGACTTCGACCGAAAACAGGAAGAAAATACGGGTATGTGAGCTGGCTGAATAAACATCATTTTTATTCATATCTTTCACATTTACTGGAGTCAGATTCACCGTGTTCACTCACATGGCTGTGCACTTGTAATGACACATTAAGGTTGTTAAGAGGCTAAAAGCAGGTTTAAAACTTGCCCCGTTTAAGTCAACAGGGTGCAAATTTTAAAAAGAGGATAACACGGTGTAGGCAACACCGGTTTTTGTCGTTGTTATCTGTACTGACAGCACTCCAAATTTACAAAAAAGTGAGCTCAATGTTAAAATTGACCGGAGTTTTCCTTTAACGTTTGAACAACGTTACCATGGGAGTGAACGGAGTTGTCAGAAAGCTTAATAAAGTTTGACTTTATCTGACTGTTTTGTTGACATTTGTTGACATCTAGTGGATGCATAACGCAAACCCAGTCAAACGTTTGACTGCAGTATCTTATGCGCCTTATAATCCGGTGCGCCCTATATATGAAAAATGTTCTAAAATAGGTCATTCATTGAAGGTGCGGAAAATACGGTAAGTAAAGTGTGACATCAATTTACAAGTGCACTAAAATACAGAATCTCCTAGTTTCTATTTGGATAGAACTTTGGTGTTGAACTTTAAAGTTCATGTTTATTGGTTCATGCGTCATGTTCTGATTGGTTGATTGTCCTGATATCTTATTAGCAGTCTTGTTGTTTAATTGGTTCATGAGTTCCATTTTGTCATTGGTTGTTTTGGTCATGTGTTCCCCATAGTTTAGTATTTAGCCCTCATGTTAGCCATGATTGTTTGTCGTGCATTTTTCTCCGTAACGATTAAGTCCACTGAGAGGCGAGTTGAACGAACCCAAGAGCAGTTTATTGAATTGACATATTTTGCTGAAGGCTGGGTCAAACAGTCGGTTTGATGATCTATGTGCATGTTTAGCCCCGCTCTCTGACCCACTGGCCTGTCTGTGTACAGAAGAGAACAGTTTGTTTTTATTCCAGACTGAACACTTGCACTCAGTGACCAGCTGTTCCCTGGGGTCCCGATGAGCTCAATTATTCAAGCAAAACTGGGGCAAAACATTAGGTGCGTAACACCCTGGTGAAGAGAAGTCAGGAGTGCAGGAGCAAAGAAGGAGATTTAGAGCGGAGCTGACTGGAAAACTAGACCTGCCTGCAGAAATATGTTGCTAGCTAAAGGTGAGATAAATGGAGGAGATTAACTCTCACCAAGCTGGAGACAAACCACACACACACACACACACACTCACTCTCTCTCTCCTTGATGTTCTGTGTTGCCATGGATACTCGGAATGACTAGAAAATGGAACATGAATAAAATCGACGGGGTGTTCGTTCTTCAACTCAATCAAAGACAAAGGTGTGGAGGCAGACACGACTCTATTGTGAATCTCATTCTGGGTAAAGACCAGAGTCTTTTAAACAGCAGGAGGATGACGGGCATGAATGAAACCCTAGCGAATGAAACAAGGAATGCTGGTGCATACTCCTGTCAGCTCGAACAGAGTCTCGAACGCAATGGAAAATAGAGAGGCGGAGAGCTGGAGGATTTAGTGGCACAAGAGTTTACCTTTATGACCCTGTCTGAGTCTTAAATCACAGAGATGGAGGGTGAGCTCTTGAGGGCTAAAGATTGAATTTACTTTAACTTTGAAAGCAGACATAAATCAGAGACCTGTGGAGCAGATGGACCTCATAAAAACCCGAGCTCGAGCGTTAAACACCAAACATGGTAAGCATCCCGGTTGCTCGGATCGCGTCTTGCCCACAGCTCACGTCCTCCTCCATACAGAAACTGCTCATTACGGGGGGCACTGAGCTGTTTCTGTAAAGCAACAGTCCATCCAAGAGTGGAAAATTATGACAGAATTTCATTTTTGGGTGAACGATTGCTTTAATAACTCTTTCCCCACCATCGATAAGATGTTCCATCATTTATGATACCATTGACAACATGTAATAGTGAGATATGAATATGCAACACTGGCTTGCTGTCTTGGCTCAGAGTAAAAATGGCACTTCTGATTTTTAAGTAATCCAGAAAAATAAATATTATTATAGACAAAAATGTATAAAACAGTGCGGCGTTGGGTCAAAATTCCACTGGAAATTAATATGGGTCAATTTGAGTCCCTTTATGCATTCTAGGGTTATTCAGCGTATGAATCAAAACTGCCTAATATTACTGAATGAAAGGTTGAATGCAATGTTGAACCCATGAAGTGGAAACTACTGTGAAGTTTTGTGGGTGTTGATGGACTTGATCTACTCCATCTGTGTTTCGATCATCGCTCTGAATCTGATCCGAACGATGCCTTTGACAAACACAAGATTTTCTCAGTTTTTTGTTCGAAATGTTTTTTGTGTGTGAAACTTACCCATACTCTTGTGTTTATAAAAACAAAGAATGAATGACTCATTAGAATAAAATGAGTTTTTTCTATTGCATGTTTTAAAGCAGAGTCGCTATTCTTTCTTTTGATATGTTGACTGTTTACATTATGATCAAAAATGCTGAATAAACTTTTTTTGCAAACACTGCTGGGAAAAGAGTTGGTGATTATTAGAAGTGGTGATTATTACAGTGATTCACACTGCGGGGGAAAAACACTCGACTCAGCATCAAGCTTGTTTGACTTTCATAGGTTTGGACAGTTCAATAGGAGAGACACTTTCTCTGAGAAAAGGCCTGAAAGCAAATTCATAAATGAAATCCAAATGGGACATTCAACAAAAATCCTCTGCAGACTCCGTATGGATGAACTGAGATACTACAGAAACTCAACGAGAGGCCACTCACAGGCCAAGGCACTGCCATTTGTGCAATCAATCAAAACAAAATTGAAAACCAAATGTGTTCTGAAATAGTTGAACTCCTCCAGCTGGATGGACTGAAACTACACCTCAGAGTCAGTGTTCATCTTACACCACACAGACTGGCTCTGACTGTCGACTCGTTCAGACTGTAAGTAATCCAGCCTTTCACAAGTTCACACTTATATATAATCAGATATGGTATAAAATGTGTATTTGGCGTCCTGTCTGAGGAAAGGGCTCCAAACTCTGAATTTAGCCCAAACCCAGAGTACTCCCCCCAGTAATAATAATGGAGGGTGAGGAGGGATGCTGGGAAAAGTCCGCGCTATAGATTGGGTTGGTCATCTGAACGTGCTCCTCCCGAACTTTGTTAATAAAACATCATTAACCCAGACAGCAACATCGGCCCAGATTTTTCCCGTTGAAAGCCCGGGCTTGTAGAACGAGCCCAAAGCCATGCTGTGTTTCCACCGTCCAGCCTGAAGCTCTGCAGCGCTTCACTAAAACACATCTCTGGAACAACGTCACATGAACCCATCAATTCACCAACAAATGGAAGTTTTATCAGAAAACTAATCAGAAATAAATCCCTGGAAACTAGCAAGATCGCAAAACGGACATGATAAATCAACCGTTTTTGTTGTGTACTTACAGATTTATAACCCAAGCAATCAATGTTTTATTATTTCAAACACTCGCTGCTGACTGAACGTGAGTTTTTAGCTAAAATGATGTTAAAAGTCTTGAATGCTGATGATAGCTGGTATATGGACTCATCCGGCGCTGTGGTCTCCAGACTCAGGTAAACTCCTCCTCTGTTCATGACTCCTCTAGCCCGAGCTGGCCCGCTTTGGACCAAGGTATTCGGCGGGCCAGAAAGCCCTGGCCTTTGGCCCCGAGGAAGGCCAACCGAGGCCCGATCAAGCCCTGGAAGTGACAGTGGGAACACTACTGGCCCTGACACACACTAGCACACTCGCTTTCGGCCGACAGTGGAAACGCGGCTCACTGTAAACCCTAATGCTCAAAATACTTAATTGGTTTGAGTAGGAAAAACTTAAATTAAACTAATTAGTTCAGCCAAATTAACTTTTATGAGTATTTAGCACTTTCTTTTTCTTTCAAGTTCACAGAATGGATATATTTTAAGTAAACTGAACTGTTTCATTGTTTTGAGTTTTATGAAATTATTTCTTTTAATTTAGACAAACTTAAGTTTAACTGAAACGGCTGGGATGTATATTTCCCAGCATGCTTTGCCGATGGCACTCGAAAGGGAGAGTAAATGCTAAAATTAAGTGTAATACAATGTTTTTTTGTGCAAGATTAATGTTAAGCGGGTGATTTAGTAATGATTAATGTTTCGTTATGCTAATTTAGAAGAATTTCTGTGAATGTTGATTTTAGGATAGTTACCATCATAAGCCGCGTTTCCACCGCAATTACCAGGAACTTTTTGTCCCAAGAACTTTTTTCATAGGAACTTTTTTTGCCCCA
The DNA here is from genome assembly GCA_029959095.1 of Rhinichthys osculus. Lineage (NCBI taxonomy): Eukaryota > Metazoa > Chordata > Actinopteri > Cypriniformes > Leuciscidae > Rhinichthys > Rhinichthys osculus. The sequence continues at coordinate 39,373,736 of JARWKJ010000012.1, forward strand.
GAACGGTTGCTCACTGCGTTTACACCGTGGACTAAAGTACCGGGAAGATTAGTCTGGTGACGTTGAACTGCGTGCGACTGCTCCTCCCAGTCTGCGCGTACTTGTTTTGAGTTTGAAGTATTGAGGAGATTCAAGCTGTACTGCTTTTGTGTGCGATCTATTGGTTTACTAACGAGGTAATTAACAAAACGGCAGAAAAGAGACGAACACTAATACCAAAGCGTATTCATTTCAGAAAGCTCGTAATGCTAGATAGACAACGTTTGTTATCAGCTATAGCGGACATGACCATGGATGGGACGAACGCGCGCCATCCGGCAGAGAGAACAAGGTAAAAGAACCAATCAGCATGTTCAGCGCACAAGTCCCCCCCCGAAAGTTCCTGAACTCTGAAAAAGTACTACCTCGCCAGCAGGGACTTTCTGGGGGGGAAATTTTTACCCGGAACTTCATTTAGACCCTGGTTCCTGCGGTGTAAACACACGAGTACCACCCCAAAGTTCCTAGTTCCTGGGGAAAGTTCCTGCGGTGGAAACGCGGCTATGGTGACAAGTGGTGCATGAGCTTGATTTGAGAGCAAATAAAACCTTTATATTGCTGCAAGTGTTACTGTATAGCATACTATTGTTAAGAAGTTAATAAAATAGTGTGTTAGCAAACTAGCTTGTTAAAGCTAGCTAAGTTTATACTAATAAAAGTGTTCACATTGAGATTACATGAAATTTTAAGTTAAATGTATGAATTAGTGTACTCAAACATTTCAAGTTAAGAACAATTCAAATGTACAAATAAAAAATAAAAATATGTCAGTTCTGCTTACTTACTTACAGTGTAGAGATTCCTCTCGTACCAGATGTGGGCCGACGCTATGTTGCTGTCTGGGAAGAGTCCAGTCCTGTCTCTTCAGGCATCTTCCGTTCACGCACATGTTGCCAGTTCAAGGGCTCGTTTCAGACAAAGACACGAGAGCACACAAACATGACAAGCCATGTGCTCACACCAGACATGACAGGAGCACGCAGCCAATGAGAGCCCTGCGTTTTCACACAGCACAACATGAACACAACAACACACGGCCTGAGCGAACTGCGCGCTCAAACAACGAGACCAGAGCACACGAGAACGAGCGAAGGCAACAGAAGACAAACACAGGGAGCATGAATGTCCGGATAACGACAGAACCGAAACCAAGATAGAACTAGTGCCGGGATCCGAACCGCACACTCCCGACGAACAGTCACAAACCGGGAACTAACAGAGCGAAGTGACACAACCCTGATATCCGTTTATTGGTCAGCAAGAGTCCGAGACGTGTGTGTGTCATCTGGAGGACTTTCACAGCTCCAGAGCTTTTGTTAAAACTAAAGATCAAACTTTTTTGCTTTATTCATTCACGCCCACTTCCATTTGGATCAAGCAGTGAGTTATGGGCGTTGAAGCAAAAAGGAACAGTCATTTTTCTCAGTTTCCTTTAGTCATATATGACTATTTTAAAAAAATATCCCCTCTTCGCCATAGATAGTCAAGTTTTATTAAAAGCCCATCTTGCTAGCGGTGAATCACCTCTTTAAACAGACAACTTGTTTTGAACATTATTTTTATTATGGTTTTTCAAACATCAAAAACAGACCATAACAAAGAGACCCTTGATATAACAGAAATCTGTGCAAAATTAAACAAAATATTTTTTTAATAAATAAATAAATCATTAGTCAGTCAAGTCATCTTCATTTATATAGCGCTTTTAACAATGAATTGTTTCAAAGCAGCTTTACAGAGATAAACATATCATTTAAGGTAACAGATTGTTTTGGCGTTATAGCGGTTCTTGAATAATGTTACTTCCAGCTAAAGTTAAAAGCACATTAGTCCTTGTGGCTCGACGAACTTTACTTTAAAAAAGGAAAAATGCTAAATGACTTAAATGCGGACAGATTGCGTTGCTCAACTGAGCTTGTAGAGTAATGATCAGACCAAAGCCTAAAAACACCAAACCTGTGAATCCTATTGGTTGGCCGGCTTTATTCGCTGTGATGGAAGAGATTAGATCAGCTCTGTTGAAATATCTGTTGCATTAATTCTATTATAGATGTTTGTGTCAGTCTGAACACATTACACGCTGTTCATTCAATATCATACCATTTTTCCTCACCGATCCTCCTGCCTTTCGTTGTTTCAAGCACTTGTTTCTGTCCTGAGCTCCTGCGAATCACAGCAAGTCTCTCCACTGGAAATGAGGTCAAAGGTTAGAAGGATTGTCCCTGATCTGCCAGCTCCCAGCATGCATACAGATCAATGTGTGTGTGTGTGTGTGTGTGTGAGAGAGAGACCTTTGGGCCTGTCAGATTGCACACAGGGATTCAGTCAAAGCTCTGGGACTTTCAAAGCCATTAATATAAAAAGAAATCCACTCTAACACTTTTATATAACAGAACAAGGAAGAACATGTTTGATAGTGTCTACAGGGTAATAATGGGGATTAGTTCTTTCATTGTCAGATTCTGTCCTTGGTTGAATGTATTGTTGGTGTTTTCAGTTTTCTAATCCTCGGGCTTGGATTATTGTTCTAGCAATGAAAGCTGCATTTCGATCCTGTGGATTACAGAAACCCTGATCTCATTATGGATCTGGCAGCTGTTCATCTGGATGGAGAACTGAAACGCCGGTCAGCCTCCATGTTGACGGTTAATAAAAGCAAATGTGCAAATAAAAACAGGTGTTAAACAGCAACAGAGGTTATTAATAAAGAACACGGTCTATAACTGTGCTTCCAGGTCGCAGTGTTTACAACATGTTTCTCTCACTCACACTGACACTCCCTCTTACTAATCACACATTTCTCCCGCTCTTGCAAACATATGCATAAACATATGCATAAACATATGCATAAACATATGCATAAACATATACATAAACAAACATATACATAAACATATACATAAACATATACATAAACATACATAAATGTATACACAAACATATACATAAATGAAAACATTTTAAAATTTGTTTTTAGTTTGTTTTGTATTTTTGATCATCTTATTTGATACATCATGCTTCTTAATATCAGTTTAGCAGATACGTACATAATGCATATAAATATCAATATCTTCAATAATATCAATATCTTCAATAATATGTCTTAGTAAGAGGACTTTTATATGCTTAGCTTTATGATCAAAGCTCTGTAGTTTTAAATCATATAATGCAGTGATGATTGACAGATGAACAAATCAACCTTCCTCAAAAGCCTGATGATCATATTTTTCTAATAAATAATGTCTGGATGATCGAGTAAACCTCAGTCGCTTCAGTCCAGGTGAAATATTACTAACAATATCAAAGTTATTCTTGCGTTTCCTTGATAAATCAGGTCAGATTTGACCCAGAAAGACACGAGAAGCTCGAGCTGAAGGAGGACGTTTGTACAGTTACACTGAAACACCTTTACTGGATAAACGAGTCTGAACTATCAGTCAGAGACAGAAGAACTGGAGGAGATCGAGTGACAGCAAAGATTTGATCATGTTTATCATTTATAGGCCTTAGAAATATGCGTATCAATTACGATACAGTAGTTTAATAGGGTAAATGGCCACACCCATTCTGCTAAAACAGTAAATACAAAAGCGAACTAAAGATAAATATCATAAAACAAACAATCCACAACAGTCAGAACACAGTGATGGTGAGGACGGCACAGTTTCCCGATCAAAGTCACGACGACAGCAGGTCTTCAGACACAAACACATGTGAAGAGTGAAGGAAGCTCGACCTCTGACCCCTCAGGAGATCCACACACACACACAGCAACATCCACATCCGGGTTTACACATTTATAACTTACATAAATGATATTTCTCACCAATCTCTCAAGAAGAGAAAACACTCTGCACTGTAAAAAAGGATTCGAGGCTTTTGCTTCCTCAACTCATTTTCATAAGTCAGTTCAACTAAAATGTTGAGTGTACTTAAGATATCAAGTTTACCTGTGCCCAACTACTTCGTTGAATCAGAGTAGTTCAGGCAACATAGATTTCTTAGTTGTATGAGCGGCCCCTGCATGAATAGTAGGGAAACCCCGCAGAGCAACGGCTTACAACGCGTGCAACTTACGAGAAACCTCCATTTTGGATCAAGAGTTCCTGAGGTAAGCTTGAACTTCTATCTTTCTTGTTTGTATGAAAATGTTTGTTAAATTAATTGTGTAAACTAGATACATATTACACAGGGTTGTCAGTGGCCACGAATTTGTCCTTTGATTTACGAATTCGTTCCCTCTATAACGTTAGTTAAGTCTTGTCGTCGAATTAAGAATTCATTCACTTAGCTTATTAATTTGTTCCCTCGTTTTATTAAATTGTGGCCACGTTATACTACGTTCCCTCATTTTTAATAAATACGAGTGAAGGAATTATAATGCAGCACGAGGGAATTATTTTTTTAATGTGTGATCACAATTTAATTAAAACGAGGCAATGAATGAATATGTCGTAGGGAACGAATATAGAATAAAATATAGAATACGTAAGTTGTCTCGTTTAGTGCTGTTTCAAACCTTAGATATCAATAAACATCCAACAGTAACGTTAATGTTAAATTTACCTCAGAAAAGCCATAGAGGGTATCTTGCTAAATGTATTACATTTTTTTAATACTTTTATCCTAGCTAACACACAACGTAACGTGACGGTTGCATACGTTAATGTATTCGTGGGCCTACTTTTTGGTAATTTCATGCCTTGGATATAATAACTGACAACGTAACTTCGACGTGGCATGCCCGTAATTTCAGTAGCCTACCATCACAAGTTCTTTATGCTCTGATGATCGCAGCATTTGCTATTTAAAATGTGCAATGAAACGTCAGACACAATATTGTTGAATTTGCTCTTTATACTATATATTTTTGACAAGATAGTGACGTGAAATGCAGCGCGCGCGCCTCCACCAGGCGCACTGTTTTTTTTTTTTTTTTTTTGCCCTGGCACCTTTTACTTAAACTGCGACCTGAAGAAGGAATTCGTTTTTATGAAGTGAGTCTTACACTTCACAATAATAAATAGCTTTTATAAAAATTTATAAAATAAAGTAGGCCTAAATACTTGAACTCTGGAAAGAGGCTAAAAACGTTATTTTATGTATAATGCTGGTGGCCAACCGTTTAGTTGTCATGCTAACCGCGCACTATTATTATTTTTTTTTTTGGCACTTTTTACTTAAACTGCGTCTGACGAAGGAATTCGTTTTTCTGAACAGCTGAAAAGGTAAAAACGGACAATATAGTGTAATTGATAGTGTAGTATGCAACTATAATGTTTTGTTTGTTGAACTGTTGTATAAATCAATATTACATATTACTACAATATTGCATTACTGAAAGCCCTTCACAACCTCAAAAGTATTTAGAAGTCAGTATGACTTTGACTGACTGTCTTTTTCTTCAGAGCTGGTGGCTGCACTGAGACTACAGAGCAACCTGTCCTGTGAGTCATATGAACTGGTAAGTACTGCACATTTTCTTCTGCCAACCAACGCAGCATTATAAGGCATTACAAGCTAAAACACGGACACTTTAATAGATCTTGCCCCTTACCTTGCATTTACAATGACTGTTTGTGCTCCTTTAAGACACAAGTTGCTCTTAAAAACCATTTGTTGAAACATTTTCCGGAAAATGTAACTAGACAACAGTCCATTCTCTCCTGTGATCTGCCCATTATCTGGACCAGCTCGTCCTCTCGGTCTCGCTTTCTCTGGGCACGACATTTCAGCACAGATGCGTCAATGAACTTGCTCACTTTTATTTTTAAGCTATCCCATTATATATATATTTTTTTTGCCTGTAAGGGAATGATCTTCCCCAACAGGCTCATTTTCTCCAGATTTGTCCTAAAACAAGAGAAAAGGGAAACACTTTATGAAAAATATTAAGACAAGGAAGCAATCTTAACATTAGACAATATGACACAGCAGGACATTAACACAAAATACTCCAGAAATCATATTTCCGGATCCTCAAGTTTGGTTAAAACATTTGTAGACACGGCTTGCATGACAGAACTAGAAAAAACAACAAAGTGAAAGACTGTTGCCTCTTCTACTGGTTCTCTTATTGTTGTGGTTTTTATAGGGTGAGGGATATTTGTAATAAATAATACACAAGAGAGTCTAGTGGAAATATTACAAAACAAAATATTAGCACGAGTTTAGCCTCAGATCTCCTAACAAATACAGCTGCGCAGTGGTAACATTTATAGTTTAAGTTCACATTTTTAATAAAGAAACAGCTGTGGCTTTCACCGCTTGTTTTGCTAGATATTTGAGTAAATTAAAACAATACTTACATGTGTATTTCTCAGCTGCCACAAAATCATCCAACGTTTTCTTTGAATAAAAACCCTGTCGTCACCCAGACAGCAACATAGAGTCGGAATCCATGTGTGCCAGATCCGGGCCACATCTGGGCCGTGTGGAATCCATGTGTGCCAGATTCGGGCCACATCTGGGCCGTGTGGAATCCATGTGTGCCAGATCCGGGCCACATCTGGGCCGTGTGGAATCCATGTGTGCCAGATCCGGGCCACATCTGGGACGTGTGGAATCCGTGTGCCAGATCCGGGCCACATCTGGGCCGTGTGGAATCCATGTGTACCAGATTCGGGCCACATCTGAGCCGTGTGGAATCCATGTGTGCCAGATCCGGGCCACATCTGGGCCGTGTGGAATCCATGTGTGCCAGATTCGGGCCACATCTGGGCCGTGTGGAATCCATGTGTGCCAGATCCGGGCCACATCTGGGCCATGTGCAATCCATGTGTGCCAGATTCGGGCCACATCTGGGCCGTGTGGAATCCATGTGTGCCAGATTCGGGCCACATCTGGGCCGTGTGGAATCCATGTGTGCCAGATCCGGGCCACATCTGGGCCGTGTGGAATCCATGTGTGCCAGATTCGGGCCACATCTGGGACGTGTGGAATCCATGTGTGCCAGATCCGGGCCACATCTGGGCCGTGTGGAATCCATGTGTGCCAGATCCGGGCCACATCTGGGCCGTGTGGAATCCATGTGTGCCAGATCCGGGCCACATCTGGGCCGTGTGGAATCCATGTGTGCCAGATCCGGGCCACATCTGGGACGTGTGGAATCCATGTGTGCCAGATCCGGGCCACATCTGGGACGTGTGGAATCCATGTGTGCCAGATCCGGGCCACATCTGGGCCGTGTGGAATCCATGTGTGCCAGATCCGGGCCACATCTGGGCCGTGTGGAATCCATGTGTGCCAGATCCGGGCAACATCTGGGACGTGTGGAATCCATGTGTGCCAGATCCGGGCCACATCTGGGCCGTGTGGAATCCATGCGTGCCAGATCCGGGCCACATCTGGGACGTGTGGAATCCATGTGTGCCAGATCCGGGCCACATCTGGGCCATGTGGAATCCATGTGTGCCAGATCCGGGCCACATCTGGGCCGTGTGGAATCCATGTGTGCCAGATCCGGGCCACATCTGGGCCGTGTGGAATCCATGTGTGCCAGATCCGGGCCACATCTGGGCCGTGTGGAATCCACATCTGGGACGTGTGGAATCCATCTGGGACGTGTGGAATCCATGTGTGCCAGATCCGGGCCACATCTGGGACGTGTGGAATCCATGTGTGCCAGATCCGGGCCACATCTGGGCCGTGTGGAATCCATGTGTGCCAGATTCGGGCCACATCTGAGCCGTGTGCAATCCATGTGTGCCAGATTCGGGCCACATCTGGGCCGTGTGGAATCCATGTGTGCCAGATCCGGGCCACATCTGGGCCGTGTGCAATCCATGTGTGCCAGATTCGGGCCACATCTGGGCCGTGTGGAATCCATGTGTGCCAGATTCGGGCCACATCTGGGCCGTGTGGAATCCATGTGTGCCAGATCCGGGCCACATCTGGGCCGTGTGGAATCCATGTGTGCCAGATCCGGGCCACATCTGGGCCGTGTGGAATCCATGTGTGCCAGATCCGGGCCACATCTGGGACGTGTGGAATCCATGTGTGCCAGATCCGGGCCACATCTGGGACGTGTGGAATCCATGTGTGCCGGATCCGGGCCACATCTGGGCCGTGTGCAATCCATTTGTGCCAGATCCGGGCCACATCTGGGCCGTGTGCAATCCATGTGTGCCAGATCCGGGCCACATCTGGGACGTGTGGAATCCATGTGTGCCGGATGTGGGCCGGATCTGGGCCGAGACTATGTTACTGTCTGGGCATCGGCGCACACTGAATTCTGGGGTAGGGTAAGCCGCAAAACATCATGTTTATCCTTCATTGCCCGAGAAACGAAGGGCACATTTGAAAGAAATATGTCTGAATTCACAGTACTCATAAAAGAGTAGACGAAACGTCCCCGGCTGATCTGCTACTTTCGGTGAGATTCTGAAGTGTGCATCTGATGGACACTGGACAGGGTTTGTGAATCGAGGTGAAGCAACGCAACTGACGCTGGAAGGTCACATGATTAAAACTTTATTAAAGTCCAGACAAGCCTGAATGAACGTTCTGTTGAAGTTACCGGAATAACTTTTTTTTTTCGTAACTTTGAGAAAACCTTGCCAGAGCGTTAAAGTGTATGATTGCAACGACAATAAATAGGTTTCTGAACATTGAAAAAGCCATTTTTTCCCCAATAATAATATATTTCAATGTCCAAGCTTAAGGATAAATAATTCCAGTGCTGTGTTTGTCATGAAACGAACAGCTGAGAGCCACTGATGGAGTAAACACGCACATATCTCATCCTCTGTCAACTTCTGAATGATCTCTGAGATTAGCATGGCTCCAGAGGAACAGAGCCCTGAAACACACTCGGTCTGGGTCAGCGGTCACCATGGTAACCGCAGCCGTGATGTCGTTTGATGTGTGACTGAGTGACTCGAGTTTCAGGAACAGAGCCTGATATTTCCTTTGTAAAAGGCTGCTGGGAGATACAATTTAAATATCAATATTAGACATTATATGTATATTCATCATCATTTGTCCTGATATGGTTAAAATGGCCAACAATGCAACCGAACAACCACTAGATTCAAAATGTTGAAAGCAGAAATAATGAGCATAGACTAAAAATGTAGTTAAAGATGGTTGAATCTGAATTTTGATGGACTCACTGTAACGGACAGTTTAAAGTGCTCACAGAAATGAGTTGGAAATGACTGCAGGATTCTGCTGAAGTCCACGGGTCGCAGACTCACTGCTCACACTGATCTTGAACCCTGGTAATGCATTTAAAAAAAGGCACACTTTTGCGTTCCCGGGTCTGTATGGACCCGCCGGGGTCTGTTAAAACTCTCATAACCTAATATTTCTCATCTAAAACCATATTTTATCTGATCAATAACTTATCATTAATGACTGAATGTGCATCATTTTACCTGTTTTTATGAATTAAGAAATTCTTCAAAATTACATTTTTTACAAGAACTACAGCAAAAACCAGTGTGATGCAAGAAAAGATAAATTTTAATCAATATTTATGAGAAATTTCAGTTGAATATATCATTAGATGAAATTTATAACAACATATAATATGATAATTATCAGTTTTAACACCATTTACTTCAATGGATTTAAATTACTTTTGAAATGTTTAACTTGTATAACTAAATTTATAAAACCTACACATTCTTTTCTGACAAAACATCATCAATATTACTCTGAAATATTTAAAAAAAAATTATATTCTTCTGACTTAGATGATAAACCGCCTGAATCTCTTTCATGCTGCCACGACAGCAGAGTGAAATGTGGACTCTTTCCTTTTAATTTATTCTGTGAACTTTTGATCTACAAACAGACATTAAATGAACTCATGTCAGAATCTGTGTGTGTTTGTGCACAAGCATGTTTTTAAACAAAATGCATTCTCAATGGGAAGAAGAAAAAAATGCCACAATTCACTTTTCGGTCAAAACGGACCCGAATGCAAAAGGTGTAAAGATTCAGTTCAAATGTTATCACTCTTCTTTAAAAAAAAAAGATATGTATCTTGCCAGTATTAACACATCTCCAAAATTTCATTTTCATACTAAAAACTAGATTTTTTTCAGACATTTTTATGTACCTCTTCTGGGTCAAAACGGACCCAAGTGCAAACCTCTTGGGTTGTCCATCGAAATCCTATGATGACGTCCAGGCCTTTAATGGTGAGATCTTTGATGGCTGCATAGGCCTATCCTGGAAGCACAAGCTCTATTGCAGGTGGACCATATATATGTGGTGGTGGTAACAGTGGCAGCTATGGCTGTATTTCTCCTGGCTCACTTCTGCTGTCTTCTGGTTGTCCTCTCCATCTCTAGCGTACGAGCCCCATCTCTACACAGCTGTCGGGAGATGTACGGTCAGCAGCAACATCCTCCAGATCCTCAAGTCTGATCTTACACTTCCTCAAGGCACTCTTCATCTGACTTTCACATCACATGGACCTGACACATGGACACACGGGACATGACATGACAGGTGCGGGACTACTTTCTGCAGTTGGTCTTTTTAAGTATTTCAGTGTGAGGCACACGGTTACGTCAGGTGATTCCCAGAATGGGCTGAAGGCAGCTTATGTGGAAGTGCTGTAAGGACTTGATGTGACGGCTGTAGGTTACCCATGCTTCACAGCTATAGAGGAGGGTGGTGACACACACCGCTTGGTATACGGCGACCTTAGTGGAGGGATGAAGGTTCTTATTATGAAAGACTACACCGAAGTCTCCCAAAGCCAGCTGATCCCTGTTTAATTCGGCTCTGGATTTCGTTGTCAATGCTGCTATCCTCAGAGAAAATACTCCCCAGTTATTTGAAAAATGGCACTACCGACAACTGTTCATCTCCATAAGTGAAGCAGGTAATGTGGGTGGGACATTGGCACTCCATTGGCAGACGACTTCTGTCTTGGTGGTGTTGACAGTCCCCCGTCCTGCTGTACGCCCTCACTGCCACAGCAAGGACAGTTTGAAGATGCAGGTTTTGACAGCATTATAAAAATTATGCATGTCATTTTTATCAGCAAAGGACTGGACTTCATGTGCCTTTTCAGTCCACCACTCATTCTGGCCTGTATTTCCTTTTGCACTTTCCTCTGAGCTTCCTGCCAATGCTGTCTACGCGTCAATGGTATCTATGCTGATACCAGTCTTGGTGGATCTTACTCTTATAGCCGATGGATTTTGCTGCTGCATCGTAGAGCACGGAGCTAATATAGTTACACTGCTGTTCCATGGTGTTTTCTGAGCTGAGACAAGTTTCCAACTCCCTAAGTTTCTCAGCTAGGAAACGTTGACAAGGCTTTTGCAGCCGCAAAGGGGAACACACCTTCATATTCACCCTGCTTTTTTGCCAGGGGTATACAGAGGGTCATTAGCCTTTCACTAATGCCAATGGGTGTTTCTGTGAGACTTGGTAGAAGGGTGTTCTTGGTGGCAAGTCCTATTCCATAAAGATGTTTTCCACCTTCCAGAAGAAGGTATAGCCCGTCCCTTCCTCTGTTAGAGAGACTTCATCCAGAAGCCTGGTCTCACTCAACGGGAGCACTCAGCAAGCTGATGTTGTAGCGGCTCAGCTCAGCAGAGATCAGGACTGTTCTCCTGTGAGGTCCGTCAAAGATGCCATGCGAGTCCTTACATTCCATGTTGCCAGTTTAAGTCAAGTCAAGTCACATTTATTTATATAGCGCTTTTTACAATACAGATTGTATCAAAGCAGCTTCACAGTGATAACATGAAAATAATACAACAAAGTTTGTTTCTAGAAGAAAATTGCGTCAGCGTCCACCTTAAGTAAGGCAGATCAATAATATTGTTGAATATTAAATGTCACCAACTAAGCAAGCCAAAAGCCAAGGCAACAGTGGAGAGGAACCCAAACTCCATCAGGGACAGAATGGAGAATAAACCTTGGGAGAACCCAGACTTAGTCGGGGGCCAGTTCTCCTCTAGCCAATGAAGGAACAGTGTGTGATTCGGGCAGCGTTACAAGTCAGATTGGATCGGAACATTTAGAGTATTTATCCATTTCCATCTGTTTGGAAGTCGAAGTAATCACGCCGGTATGGAGACGAGTTGTTGAGGATCAGAGCCGATGGCCGTCGTGTCGATGAGGCCTTCACAGGGCTGATGAGGCTGGCACTTCAGGATGAGTTGGGATGGGTCCAGGCGCAGGTCCACCATAGAGGGTCCCTCGGGATAAACAGAGAGACTAATATTAGCGTAGACGCCATCCTTCTTATGATGTACCGAGTACATCAGGATTTACGGGATGTGTTCCCGGTTCCGGCTGATCTAAACTATGCAGCCTAATTTTGAATTAAGGAAGTCTATAGTGTGTTATGTGTATGCTAGGCCAAAGAGATGTGTTTTTAGTCTAGATTTGAACTGACAGAGTGTGTCTGCTTCCCAGAAAATGTTAAGAAGATTGTTCCAGAGTTTTGGTGCTAAATAGGACAAGGATCTACCGCCTACAGTCGATTTTGATATTCTAGGTATTATCAACTGGCCGGAATTTCGAGAACGCAATAGACGTGATGGACTATAATGCGTTAAGAGCTCGCTCAAGTACTGCAGAGCTAAACCATTTAGTGCTTTGTAAGTAATCAACAATATTTTAAAATTTATACGATGTATAATAAGCAGCCAATGCAGAGTTGACAGAACCGGGCTAATATGGTCATATTTCCTGGTTCTGGTAAGAACTCGAGCTGCTGCGTTTTGTACTAGCTGTAGTTTGTTTATTAAGCGTGCAGGGCAACCACCCAGTAGAGCATTACAATAATCTAGTCTTGATGTCATGAACTAATTGTTCCGCATTTGTCAATGAGAGCATATGGCGTAATTTAGATATATTTTTAAGACGGAAAAATGCGGTTTTACAGATACTAGACACATGATTTTAAAATGAAAGATTGGTAGGCCCTTTTCTAGGCCCTTCCCCAACTGGGGTGAGCAGTGCGGTTCGGTCCCTAAATAGGAGTCGCACAGGGGTCTGCCGAAACAGCTGCCACTCAGTGCCAGTAGATAGCGACTAAATACCCTTAGCCACTGCCGTGCAGGATCCTGACTAGGAGCTCCCAGTCTATTCATACCTGCTCCCGTTGCCAGATGCCCCATCACCGACAGACTTTAACCATATGTAAGGTCCATGTATTGTCACTGTGGTCAGAGGTGGAGACCTGCGCAAGGAAGGTTTTAAAGTGCCAAAGGGCGGGCACCAACCCCAGTAGCACTATCTTCACCATGATGAGGTAAATCTCGATGGCAAGGGTGGTCCCAGGACTACCGGTCCCCCATCTTGGCTGCAGGGTCCTTCGTCTGTTAAGGCCCGCCTATCGACCACCTCCAGCGCATTGCTTTTCTGTCAGGGTATGCTCCCTTAGCCTTGTCTCAACAGACTTACCACAAGGCAGTGGGGCCATTTGCCCATAGCTGGGACAGTGGTTGACGGGCGCCAGGGCGTGTCCACACGCAGGAGTCTCTGGGGCCCACTGCTGCTCCGAGATCCCCTGTAGTTTAGCCTGGGACCGTATGATACCCAGTTTCCGTGTGTAGCCCTGAGGAGACACTACAGGAGTCTGTACTGGCAGGAGGAGGCTTATGCACTCCGCTCCTCTTTTCAACCTCTATCAAGAAGGCTAGCCAGCGGCAACAGCCGTAGGCAGAGAGTAACAAGCAGAGAGCGCAGCGCGACATGCAGCGTGCACTAACTACCAGCACCACTACACTAGACGCTTCACACACACCCTGTGTGCACAAGTGCAATAGGAGGGTTAAGTTAAACTGTCCCAATCCTTATGCTCACATTAGACATTAGGGATGAAACACTAAAAATGCTGTTCTTAGTTGCTCAAACATGTGTGTGTTGAAACTGCCAATAATAAATGTGAGATTCTGCACTACTGGCTTCACGGAGAGCAGTTTTGTCACAGTAAATAGTGTATTGAGGTGTTACTCATGACTGTAAGCGCTCAACACCTCATGCACATGAATTAGCCAGCATGTTCAGCGCTCCATAAACATGAGGCTATAAAGACGTGATCTTAACATCTGATCCTTTTAACACTTCCCGTTGAGTAAGTACAGGTTGCGCTCTCCATTAAGGCTGATGTGAGCGTGGCTGTAATTGCTCTCGGCGCTGCAGTGCATTAACAGAGAGTCAGGACACACACAAGCATTACCTTCAGTGCATTAACAGAGAGTCAGGACACACACAAGCATTACCTTCAGTGCATTAACAGAGAGTCAGGACACACACAAGCATTACCTTTAGTGGTTTAACAGAGAGTCAGGACACACACAAGCATTACCTTCAGTGGTTTAACAGAGAGTCAGGACACACACAAGCATTACCTTCTGTGGTTTAACAGAGAGTCAGGACACACACGAGCATTACCTTCTGTGGTTTAACAGAGAGTCAGGACACACACGAGCATTACCTTCTGTGTTTTAACAGAGAGTCAGGACACACACGAGCATTACCTTCTGTGGTTTAACAGAGAGTCAGGACACACACGAGCATTACCTTCAGTCACGCTCCGATTACTCCAGACCACTGGAAATCAACTACTGGCCTTCAAACTGTGCATCTGCATGTTTTATTACATCAAATATATACAATTCTGAGAAAAGGAGCCGTGACAATAATGCTAAAAATGACATTAGATTCATAATAATAACAGCCTCTTTTTGACAGAACGAGAGAGAGAGACAGACAGAGAGAGAGAGAGACAGACGTTCATAGAGCCGAAGAGGAGCGTCTGGTTTTCCTGGAAGAAATGAATGATTCTGCTCATCTGATTATTCACAGAAAAGACACATGGGCTTTTCCCACGGGACACACGTCTCACATAAGCAGCATCTTGTGAATATGAATGTGAAATTAAAAGCAAAGAATCGGTCTCACTTCTCCATCTGAAGCTCGTCTGCTGGTCACGATCACTCAAACACAGTATATGTTCAGACTTTTTTTAGTCTTTTAACATGTTCAGTTTGGGGTCGGTAAGATGTTTCTGAAAGTCTCTTCTGCTCTCAAGGCTGCATTTATTTTATCAAAAATACCCTAAAATATTATGTCACAATGTTTTCTATGTGAATGTATAGTAAAGTGTAATTTATTCCTGTGATCAAAGCTGAATGTTCAGCATCATTACTCCAGTCTTCAGTGTCACATGATCCTTCAGAAATCACTCTAATATGAGGATCTGATGCTCAAGAAACATTTATGATTATTTTCTGAACAGTTATTCTGCTTCAGATTTTTTTTGATGAATAGAAAGTTCAAAAGAACAGCATTTATTTGAAACAGAATCTTTTGTAACATTATAAATGTCACATTTAGTGAATTTACTGCGTCCTTGCTGAAAGCATTAAAAAAGCCCAAGCCTTTAGACAGTAATATATTTGATCATCTATGATTAGTGCGGTAGTTTCTGTGAGTCTGTGACTGTGATTCTAATATACACACAAAAGGACAAAATCACAGGCTCACATTCATTTAACACATGATTTGTCTTTATTACAAAAATGAAAATGAAAACGAAAAATGACGTGACAAAGCAAAAAAACAGATGCTGATCTATCAAAATTCAGGCGAAAGGCTTCGGGAAAAAGACAGCTCCTCCTAGATGAAAATAAGGCAGGTGATGTAAGTCTGAGGAGTTAAAAGCCTGTAGGTCACATGATCTTCAGTCACAGTGTTGAGATGGGCCGCTGAGCGCTGGTCACTGGGACACAGACAGAGTAGCACTGGAGGGTCCGGCTCCGCTCGGGGCCGCGGGGGACGAGACGCTCGGGGTCTGAGAGACGCTGCTCGCTGTCGGCACCGGCTCCATCTTACTGATGTGTGTGATGAAGCGCAGGCGCAGGCGCATCGCCGGCCTCAGAGAGCAGATGATCCTCTCCACCTGCACAGATTTAAAGAGGACCTGTTATACACTTTCTCAGAGTCTTGATGATGTTTCAGGCTCTACTAGAACCGGTTTTTCTGCTTGAATGTTGATTATTTTCCTCATTGTTGCGGCTCCTCTCTTCCCAGTCTGTCAGTAACGCTCTGTTTACTTCCTGTCTCTATGAAGCCCCTCCTTCTGAAAAGCACACTGTGCTCTGATTGGTCGGCTGGACCAGTGTGTTGTGATTGGTCGAGCGC
This sequence comes from Rhinichthys osculus, assembly GCA_029959095.1. NCBI lineage: Eukaryota > Metazoa > Chordata > Actinopteri > Cypriniformes > Leuciscidae > Rhinichthys > Rhinichthys osculus. The sequence continues at coordinate 39,389,903 of JARWKJ010000012.1, forward strand.
TTCGAGTGTGTTTGGTAAATGTCCGCCTCTTACCATAACCGCCAGTTTAACACACTACTAACTAACTCAACCAGGCCCGCCCCTTTATTCTGCGTATGAATTATTATAATGAGGAATATTGTGACGTGTTCGTTCCCGGAAGAAACTCAAGACTACAATGGAGGCGTTTCAGGAGTTCAGAAACACTGACACTGATATAGAGAAGAACTCTCAATGCTCAAACAGCAACATTACACACTAAAGACAGATGGAAATGGAGAAAAGGTGCTGTTTAAGGTCTCAATTCGCATACTTGTGCTGTTTTGTAGACAGACCTTCCTCTTTTTAAAGACCTCTCTGATGATGATGTGAGAGAGAGAAAGCTGAAGTTCAGATGATAAGGTAAAGGCACACTGAAGAATGATCTTTATTTGCAGTGACTGCTGATACTGCGCTGATACACCTGACCTTCCCTGCTTTCCCTGAGGGAGACGCTGACAAACGGCGGCTTCAGAAAGAGACTCGACCTCCTGCCAAACACACTCATCTGAATAACAGCAGCCCATGTGACACACACACACACAGGGACACTATCGCATGCTGACTATTTACATTTTGTTGAATTGTTGGCTAATCCATTTGAATTTGTACGATCTGCTCTAAGAGAGACATTATTTTCCTACGTGTGTTCAATAGCACTGCTTATATATACATGATTATTATTGTTAATCTTACATGAGTTACAGAAATTTCCTTACATAAATTTTACTCATACATTTTATTTTTGACATATATACATATATGTGTGTGTGTGTAAATCAATATTTTTGTATTGTATGTATTGAAAGACAGACACTATCTTTATTGTTAACTCAATATGCTGCTTTTGACAGAGGGATTAGAGGAGAAACTGCTTCTGGAGAAAGTGAACTGTTGAACGTAAGTGGACGAACTGAAGGTTCAGATTCTGACTGGTAAGTATGGAAATGTTGTGTGTTATCTGAGGCGCTCATAACTTTCATCACACTCCTGGTAGAACTTAGACTCAGAAATATCATCCATTTGATCTCTTTTCTGTCTCTCTCGTCTCATGTTTCCAGTTTTAATCTGCAAACGCTGCAAGACACAACTTGTGAATAACACTTCTTACTGGAGTCAAGGCCAGTGGGCCTGAGAGTAGTCTATTTTACAGAACTATAAAACCGGTGTGCGCTCGACAGGTGGGGCTATTATGGGATGTTGAGGAAGATGAACTGGAAAGTGTGCATACTATATGATACAAGGAGGTGGGAGGCCTTATGATCATGTTCATTTGCTTTTCCAATCAACTTTCCAAGTCTTTGTTCAATGATAAATGAATATGTATGATTTTACTGGATAAATACGGTTTTGCTCAGAGCTTATTTTGTGGCTCTCTGAGATATGTAAGAGAAACTACCCTGATCGCCACTTCAGACAAATACATCTTATTTTCTTTACACCTGACTATCATTTTCTGGGTGGATTTCCACCACACAGCTTACGCCCTTCATGCTTCCTTGTTTCCTTATAATCATACAAACTCATAGGAAACTGCTAGCTCATAACAGTTAGCCCATGGTTAACCCTTTAAATTAGTGACAGCATCTCACCTGCCAACCTCCCAAAAAATCAAACATTTATGTCCGATGTTCAAGAAGTGTTTATGGCCTTGAGGCGAAGAAGAATGTTACTGTGTGTGTGTGTGTGTGTGTGTTACCTGGTCTTTAACGCTGTCCCCGGTGAACATGTATTTGATGTGGTACAGGAAGTCACAGATGGGGTCCATATAGGACAAGTGTTTAATGTGCTGGTCCACAGCCTGGAGCATCTCATAAAACGCCACTCCAATCTAAGAGAGGAAGAAACACACACTCATCAGCATATACATCACAATACAGGTCACCATTCACCAACCTTTCAATACTTAATTCATTTCTATAGCTTCTTTATTATTAATCAGGGATGTGATTGTGCGAGTGAAAAAAAGCAGGACATTTTTTTAAGACCCAGCGTAAAGCACTTTTTACTTTTTAAACACTTGAATCAGGCATTTACTGCATGAACTACCAGGAACTGTGATGAGTGACACACATGGAAATATATTTAACAGCTATCATTTATTCCTAGTAATACAAACCAGGACGTCTTTATCTTTGGGGAAATATAAGGGCGATAACTGTTCTGTAGTTATGTAAAGAAAACAACTGTGTTTCCAATACCGATCAATCTCATTCAGTAAATAAACTTCCACTCAAACTTCTACAATAGGAATAGGCAACATAAAATGTTTTTTTTGTGTTTTGGTAAACTGCACATCATATTCTGGCTACACAGATAAAACAACCTAAGAACCATTTGCCATTGCATGTTTAAAACAATAATATCTTAGTAAAAACCTAAAGTAATATTGCCAAACTATATATCATTTGAAAGCTTAAAATCTCTAGTTTTCATATTTGGTGGCTGTTATCTAAAATATATCACAGAGGAGCAGAAATTTATCAATTTGCAACAAGAATATTTCATATTCATTAGGAGTATTTAGGCCTTTATTTTGAAATAACAATAAACATGAAAAATCATGAAAGATTGGTAGAAACCTCAGTTTGTTTTCATGCCATGAGTTCAAAAGATAACACCAATTCCATTTTATGAGAAAAAAAGGTCTGAAAATGTTTTAAATATAAAGAAAAATGTATGGATTCTCGATTTGTAATGCGGCTGCGAGCTATAACGCTATAATGTAGTCTTTATGCATTTATTAGAGGTTCAATTCAAATCAAATACTGCCAAACCACCCATACTACTTCTGAATAGGATGTCTACTTCATAAATTGTATGAAAATTATGGAAATACATGGTTCAGATCACTCAAAACATATGAAAATGGAGGCGCCCTTATATGGGCAGTAATGGAGTCTGGTGTTCACCTAGTGAAAAAGTTGGGTACTGCGCCCGAATAAAATCTTACTGAAAGCTCATTTTTTTGAGATATCAACCTAAAATTTGGAATACAACTTGTTCAGATTTGTGACTTTAATTTTCTTGCAGTTTTAGAGTAAAATATATTTTGTAATATATATGATTTATATAAAATATTAATCATTATATTTTTACATTACACAATTTCATAAACTCAAGTTTCATTTTTTACAATTTCTAGACTTCTACAATAATCTGGAAAATGTCTTCATTAAAACAAGACCAGCCATAGGTCTATATTCCAAAGCATTCCTGAATTTCAACCATTTAAGTTTGGATAGTGATTTTTATGTCTATGCAAAAAAAAGGGGGGTGACATTTAACAGGTTAATGCTTTTTACGCATTAGAAAATGAAGACTACACAATCTTATCAGCATGATGAATAAATTATATTAACTGGAATAAACTGTAACGTTACACAGAAAGGGAGCAGAGAATGTGACCGATCGAGCTTTGCGTGCTCTTTATACGTATAAATGAACTTTTATGTGCATCCAATAAGCAATGTAGCGCCGTAGTCTACATATGATACGCACTTTTTTTGCCTACCAGATGGACATATTACTTTTGCGTATAAAGAGCAAGGCTAATAAAGCACTCGTGCTATAGGCCTAACTTAGATACGCAGTGCCAGGAACGATCGTGAGGCTGTCCGTAACTTGGGTCTAGCGCGAGTTTAAGCACAGACAAAACTCCCGTTAAAAATCACAGAAACGTGCGACATGAATCTCTTACTCTGCACTTTGTTGTTTATGATGGAAGTCAGAAGAATCCAGTCAGCGCACTGAACAAAACTATTCGTTTCAGCGATGACTAATCTGAGCGCCTCTGATTGGTCGTCACGCTCATAAACTCAACGGAAACGTGTGCGATTGGTTGAAATGCTCAACGCTGCAAAACGAAATCTGATGGAAATGCCGTGTCGGATGGATCGAAATGAACGTTAAGTATTGTAGTTTGCTTAACTAATATGATCACTTAAACATATTCTATTATATAAATATTTTGAAACAAATTACAATGACTTTCCCAAAACTTCCAAACACCCCCGATTTTATTTTTATTACTGATCTGCATGATTCACGTGGGTCATGAATTTAGGCTGAAATAACCGGAATTCCGGATTAATCCGGAAGAATCACATCCCTGATTAATAATATTATGAACCATTAGTGGATGTTGGTGTTATGTTGACATAACTTGATGTTGGCCCGATCTGATCTGCTCCAATGCAGATGCTGTACGTGGAGAAATGACAGTCCTGCTATGAAGGCTTGCCTCATGATTATTAACAAAGTCTCTTAATTAATCTCTTAATATTGTGTGTTTTTGCTCCATTTCAGGAAATAAAGCGTATCCAAACAACGCCACAGCAGAGCCGCTGCTCGTCTCTGAGCAACACACTGGTTATTGAATGCCTCTATAATATCTGAACGATTTGGTTAAGTGAATGATTCAATGACTCAAAGACAGTTGCTTGCTTTATTCGTAAATGAATCAGGCATTTGAACAAATCTTTAAATAAATGATTCAATGACTCAGTGTCATAAGACAGTGACTTGTCACCACCTACTGGTGTTTTTTTTAAACAATTTTATTTTGTCCATCATTTCATATTATTATATTTAAATGTTTATTCTTTCAAGCGATCTCATAAAATGTGCATTTGTAAAGTGCATTTATGCCACGTCTGAGCTGCATTAAACAGTCTCAATGAGTACCTCCTCTGCAGTGCAAAGATGGATTTTGTTGATACGAACTTCATTTGATTAATAACAGTGTTTTAATATTGTAATTGAATTTGTTGATTAAAATGTAAGATCCTCACCATGCATCTAATAAGGTTAGAAAAAAAATAGCAGTTTTACAGGTAAAAATAACCCTGGAAATGAAGAGGGCAAATATGGTTACACTTAATTTTAAGGTGTCATCGTTACAGAGTAATTATATATTTAAGTACTGAGTAATAATAAGCAACTACATGTACTTACTATAGGGTTAGGGTTAGGCATAGGGTTTGGTTGAGGGTTAGTTGCATGTAATTATGCATATTTTACTGTTATTACAATGTACATGTAACAAGGACACTGTAAAATAAAGTGTTACCGCAAATATCACCCCTTAATCTAATGGAAAAGAACATGTCTATCACTGCTGTGAACCAATAACTGCACAGAATATGAAGAACATGTAAAGCTTGGTTAAACTGGTCTAAACTAGTCCAGGTCCCAGCACGTTCTGCAGTGGTTATGAACCGCAGCTCTAGGTCAGTGGCGGCCGGCGGGTGTGAGGAGCTGAAGGGTTTCTGGGTAATGTGCTGTGGTCTGTGTGTGTGGAGCACTTTCATTAGATGGACTGCTTCACACAGCCCCACAGGAATCACTCCCCTCAAGCGCTCTCTAAGTGTGTGTGTGTGTGCCGGCCTGTGGCCTAATCAAGTCTCTTCTCTCTCCCATGAGGCTCTGCTTTGAAGAGTGCAGGTGTGTGTGTGTGTGTGTACCTCGAGCATGCATCTGGTCCTCTCCTGCTGGAAGCGCTGCAGAAACGGCCCCACCAGGTGATACACGTACAAGAGCTGGAACTCAGTCTTCACGATGGGTTTCAGCACCTCCGACAGGAACCTGACACACACACACACACACACACACGTCATAAAATCACTGCAACACACAGTGTCCAGCAGTAACAGACACCAACCATCAATCAATAATTACACGTTGGCTTGACAAACTGTATTCTAACTACATGAGACTGTATTAATGGTAACCAAGAAATGTAGAAACTGTAACACAGAATTAAAGTCACCATTAAATTGGCAAATCCAGTTTTTTATGGAATATTGCAGTGTTTTTACTAAATGATTTATCAGTGCACATCATTATTGTGTTAAATCCATGTTCCTGATAATCTTGAATCAGAATAAGTTCCTCTCGCAGCATCTCTTCTCTTCTCTGATGACGAGGGCGGGGCTCTAACCTGTCAATCACACCAGATCCACCAATAGCAAACCACAACCATCCAATCAATAGACCCCTTTTCAGTAAGTAAACATGGTGACGTTTTTTGTGGGCGGAGCTTAGGTGGAGGCAGAAGGATCCCTCTGGCCACGCCCTAACGTTAGTTTGCAAGTTTTGTTAGCTTGTTTATTAACAATGACTGAAGAAAATCTGATTTTATCTTAATGTGCAAGTGTCCAGGACAGCGATTGTTATTTGGAACCAGATTGCCTGACCCGTCGGCCTACTGTACACGCTGTCAATGGATGGACGATCTGACAGGATTAACGTTACCTTGGTTGAGTGTCCTGACTTCTACACCTACCGAGCGTAAAGAGAAACTGAGGGCATGTAAATCTTTAGATGCCTATAACTATGTGCTGAATGGTCATGTACAAGACTTGTGTGGTACGATCCGCAGTTCTGCCAGCGCCGAGAAGACGACAATGTAAAGAGTGACATTACGGTGCAATTTTAATAATGTGAATATTTTCTAGAAATAAAAATACAGCATATTCATTTTTCATTGATTCTTGCACCCAACAACACAACAAGATGACATTTAACAATAATAATTTAAGCTCCTTATTATGTAGCCGCCTCCAGTTGTCCGTTTGTTTTGCCTCCAGCTAGTGCCGTGACGTAACTGTGACGTCGGCGCGAAAGTGGTCTATTCCCCACAGACACAATCAAGCCCCGCCCACATTTGTTCTTCACTGTAAAAAAGGCCACATTTTGACAGTAACATACCGTTTTCCATTAAAACAGTAATGTACTGTAGAACACAATGCATGCTGGGTAATATTCTGCACGGTAAGCAACTGCTGTTAATGTACAGCCCATTTTCAACACTGATCTACTGTATTCATGTATTACGGTTTTGTACTGTAGTACGCAATGCATTGTGGGCTGGTGTCAATAGCATCAAAGGCGCTGAACGTGTGTTTCAAAGGAGTTTGAGGTGCTCATGACCTCAGGGTGTGGAAAATCACCAAAGCAGCGAAGAGTGTGTTCTTCTACAGCTGGACGGGTGACTGTGGCGAGAGGGAAGAACTGAAACATGGCACCTGAAATCAACATGTGGCACTTATGACAGGAATAATTGTGGAAAACAGAAGGAAACTTCTAATCCCTTAAGAGAAAACTGTGAAAGCTTCTTTTAAAACTGGAGGTCTAAATCACTGGAACGGTGACTCGTGAGCTGGAACTGAACAAGCAGGAATGGCTTATGAGTGAGTGATTATAAACGCATTAAACGGAAAGGGTAAAATCCTGTCGATTCACTATAATACATCATTTATTCCCAAAGTTCAGTGTTTATTAAGGCTTTCAGGCTGTGTGTTTCTCTTGGTGGCACTCAGCCTGATGGTGTCGGCCGTCTAGTGCTCATAAGCAGGAGAAAACGCAATATGGTTTACCTGTGTCTTTTACTGTGCCTACTGTCCTGTTTCTTTAGTCATTTATTGTATTGTACTGTCCCGTACTTTTGCACAGGTTTTGTCTCGTTTCGTAGTGTACTGTACTAACTTTATATGATTGAGCGCCAATACAAAGACTCCAGAGTTGGAGTTTGTCTTCTTTTCTGCACTTTTTCTTACATGTGAAACGTGCATGTTGCTTCTACTCTTGCCTGTATTTTTGTCCATTTTGGGTGTTCTTGCTCATAAATAAATGTTCACCTTTTTATTAGCCTATTGCTGTTGTGTTTTTACTGTAGTAATTTCCTGTGTGCTTTTAATTTCAAATCTAATTTGAGCGGTGTTGCCAAAATGACCCAAATTGTTTTCAACCCACCTTTTTTTATGAGTGTATTGCAAATTGAAATAATCACAGAATTGGACTGCATGTACTTTTCACAGCAAATGGCAACAAAGTCATTTCACAGTATTAATACGGTAGAATTACAGTATGTTGCTGGTGTCTCTGCTGCCAGTATTTTACAGAATACAGTTGTTCCAGAAGCCGTTTCACTCGGATATTCGTCCCAATAGTGAAGAAAAAACGAGCGCAACTTCCCTTTCATGTACTATATTCACTATATAACACCTCAAGAGTCTTTTTATATAAAAAAATATATTATGCCAAATGATTGCTTCGGTTTATTTTTGATGAATTATAACAATTATAAAGTGTTTATATCGTAATATGTTGTAGATGGATGGAAGGGTGCATATTTGATCTCCCTGTGTTTTAATGAGCAGCTGGAAGTAGTAAAGCAAACACATTTCAAAATAAGAGTCCCAGTATATTTCAGGCTTGTTTGCAATTAAAAGTCTTGCATGATGCATTCTTTGTCTGCTTATTATTGGTATTTTGTTCACACAAACTGTATCTGGTATTTAACTCAACTCTTGTGTCTTCTCTCCGGCCAGCCTCGTCAAAAGAAGAAAAGACTAAGAGCGTTATTTAACACTTTTAATATATATATATTTTTAATTTTTACTACAATCAGCATAATCTGTCATTGTTATTGTGTCAGCAAAATCTAATACCGCTCAGCATCTAGTTCGTAGGAATTTTAAACTTGCAGTTGCGTGTTTTGCAGATAAGCAGTATTAAGTCCTCGTCGCATGTGTGCCGCAGCCGGTTTACTTATATTAAAGATTTTGAGATGCATTTATTGTGAGATTGAAAATTACCATTAAAAAATGTATTTTCTGTCCCACTAGTGTCACCAAATGGATTTGCAAAAATGATATGCAAAAATAATGGTTCAAAAAAATATGTTTCCAGAACAATCTCTAGTCTGCCATTGGTCAGTCCACCCGCCCTAAACGCCCTCTGTTGGTTGAGTCGGTGCTGAAGATTGCCCTGAGAGAAAGTGTTTGACCATGTAGGAGACACTTGAACAGATTCATGAAGCTCATCCTTCTGCTGTAAAATCCAGTCTTGACATGATCAATAACAGAAGGTCATTGTGTTTCAAGTAGAAGAGTTGAAAATGTCATGAAAATGGGTTTAATGTTCTGATTTCATGACCTCCAGAAAGATCGATATGAGTCTCCGAGTCACGATGATGTCATCCGCTGAGAACACATCTTCATTAATCAGACTAATTGTGCCTGGATTGGGATGAGCTGTGTTCAGAGCAGTAGTAAAACACTGACACCGCTGTAGGAAGCGGAAGTTAGTCTTTTCTCTTCTGTTGTGTCCTGTATATCTGAGTAAAACGCTTCAGGAACAAGAACAAATGTGGGCGGGGCTTGATTGTGTGTGTGAGGAATTGATTGGATGGTTGTGGTTTGCTATTGGTGGATCTGGTGTGATTGACAGGTTAGAGCCCCGCCCTCGTCATCAGAGAAGAGAAGAGATGCTGCGAGAGGAACTTATTCTGATGCAAGATTATTATGAGACGCATGAATTAAACACAATAATGATGTGCACTGATAAATCATTTCTCTGTACGGGCGGAGGGGAGTGTGTGCTAACGTTCCCCCATCGCTGCAGACGAGTGTGTGAGACGCTGTTAATGCTCTGTCTGAGCCGCCTGTCACTGAGTTATCTGTGTGTGTTCATGGACCCGATCCCAGACGTCACACACTGTCAGCACACACAGTTAAACAGACGCTTTTACACTTCAAAACAAACAGAGCATGTGACCGCAGCACGAGGACTGACACACACACACACACACACACACACACACACACACACACACACACACACACACAGACTACAGAAAACACACACTACCGTTCAGAAGCTTGGGGTCAGTACGACTGTTTCTTTCTATAGAGAAATTAATACTTTTATTCAGCAAGGACGCATTAAATTGATCAAAAGTGACATCAAAAATGTTTCCAATAAATGCTGTTCTTTTGAACTTTCTATTCATCAAAGAATCCTGAAAAATGTAATGCATCACGGTTTCCACAACAATGAAGCAGAATAACTGTTTTCAACACTGATAATAATCATAAATGTTTCTTGAGCATCAGATCCTCATATTAGAGTGATTTCTGAAGGATCATGTGACACTGAAGACAGCTTTGATCACAGGAATAAATTACACTTTACTGTATATTCACATAGAAAACTGTTTAATATTTCACTGTTTTTAGTGTATTTTTGATCAAATAAATTCAGCCAGGGTGAGCAGAAGAGACTTCTGTCAAAAACATTAAAAAATCTCAGCCCAACTAATAGTGTACACTACATTAACTACCTTTAAAGTAGACAGAACATCTAAATTGACCTTATTTTACAGTATAATGCACTGCTACTAATGCCTTCGATTCATCAGTACGTTATGCAAAGATATAAAAAAAAATGTCTTCATAATCTTTCATCAAAACCTCTGTCTCTGAAAGAACTTTTCACCATGTTATGAAATCCATTTTTTCAAGTCATCCTGTCCAGCTTCATCCTGGTACAAAATGGATTATCATTTGAAACGACAGCAGATCACTGAAGTAAAATGGGTCTTCTTCTTCACGACCGATGCGTCTCTCTGTGTGTGTGTGTGTGTGTGTGTGTGTGTGTGATGCTGTGGGATGAGGAGCGTGTGGAGGCAGGAGAACTGAAGCACTGCACTCATCCCCACACACACACACACACACACACACACACACTAGTACTGCATTTCAGAACTACTCAACAAACAACTGACTCACTCACTCACTCACTCAACTACAACACTCAAGGATTTATCATTATCTGCAGTCAAATTTAACTTAAGACATTCTTTAAGGCACAAATAAAATTAATTCTGTATGTCTATTCAGAACAAGCCCATTCAATCTCAAAATAAATCGTGTATTGCAGAACACATTCAACAAGGACTTAAGGGTTTGACTGCAATTTTATTCAATATGTATTGTAAATGGTTTATGTACCAAAATATCAATACATATGAATAAGACATATTTGAATTTTCTGATTATAAAATAAAGCATTTAAAGAAAGACAGATTATAGATTATTGTATATAAATGGTAAAATCTATTTATTAAATATGTTAAATAATGTTCTGTCATGACAACTGAGTATTTGGCATGGTAATGTGTATGACAATACTGAAATGTTTGGCCTTGGCGGAATAGATCTGCTATTCTACTGCCAATACACACACGACACACTCCTGTGAGCATGATGTAACACATGCTGCTGCTGCACAATAGCGTACATGAATCACCCGTAGCAGGTCTATACAGGTGGAGCTGGGGAAGGGGGAGGGCTTCTGATCAGGATTAGGTTGAGCAGCGAGTTCATTGGCTACTGATACAGAGGAACCAATCAGCTGCGTCCTATAGAGAATGACGTGATTGCAAGCAGATTGAGTTAAGGACCAATCAGGCTGCGTCATCTAGAGTTTCATGACAGAACTCTGTATTTCTTAGTTTTTCCTTCCCGTGTCAAGGTGTGATTACATTTTTATTTGCCTTTTATTTAACCGGATAAAACTTTTAGAATCTCTTTTACAGAAGTAACCAGGCCAAGATGAGCAGCACAACATTATACATTTTTTTTAAATAAATAAATCACCATAACATTTAAATATATCATCAAAACAATTAAAAATATTTACAAATTGTTTCTTCCGTTAACAGCTCACTAAGCAAAGATCCAAAAATGTTCATTGTCTGCAGTTTCAGGTAATTGTGTAAAACGTTCCAATCACTGCGTGCCGCATACAGAAAAGCTTGTTTTCCAAATTCAGTTTGTGCGAGTGGAACTGAAAGGGTATACAATGCTAGATACAGTTTACTGGGACTCTTATTTTGAAATGTCTGTGCTTTACTGCTGCTGGCTGCTAATTCACACAGATGAGGTCCATCAAATATGAAAAGCCCATGAGGTGTCCATGAAAATCATTTCAGTATAATGTTTGTGTTCCTTCTAGCTCATTGTATTCATAATGCATGACTTCATTTTAAAAGATTTTTAAATTAATTTTATAATTGTTTTTTAAGTTTTATAGGTTGACTATGTAACAACTGTCCAAGGACTACAGATGAAAAATAGTCTCTTGGCTAATTCTGGCGCATTTGCATTTATGCTTATTAATGTGCATTGTCCCTGCTAAATTAAACTGTTTAAATAAAAATAAAAATATGCACCTCGACTGTGCACTATTTCTAACAATGCAACGGACTGGAGTGAATTACTACTCTTATTGTTCCCCAATTACCACGCCTCTAGACATTGCTCAATGTTTTATTTCATTTGTCCTTAAACAGCTGGTGTTTTGTGTGCAGAACTAATTTCTTACACATCTGACCCCAAGCCCCCGTTGCTCCGTTGTACTGTATGTGTGTGTGTTTCTATGAGAGACAGAGCAGGAGAAAACATGGATATAGTCTGTAATTTTTATCCTATTGCTATATTTATATTTATATGCTGGGTCAGTGTCGTTGTGGTTTTTGGTTCTTTTGCTGTTGTCGGCTGTAAAGACCTTTGAAATAACCGAAATCATTTGGCGAAGCGATATGGAGCTGTAATGCGGTCGAGACCTGCTGGAACTACTTTACTCGTGCGTTTCCCTGAAAATAACTGCACACATAAGAACGTTCGCCAACCAATCAGATGCAAGCAATCCACAACCAATCAGATGCAAGCAATCCACAGCCCCGTAGTAAAACAGTAAATCATAAGCAATCTATGGGCATAAATGCGCAGTATTCAATGATTGTGAACTGCACTGAAACCACAAGCCTGTCGAACCAGCAACAGCGCCGCATTTTGACTTTGAACTTGCAGAGCTCAAATTTAATAAAACCATAGACTTCAGAAGTTTAATAATCACATTTGATTGTACCAAAATTACTGTTTTTCCATCTCCAAATTTAAGACCTATTAAAATGATAATTTCGACTTTTTTATACCATTAAGGACAGTTGAGATGTTCTATGACCTTAAGTTTGATCAAACTGAGTATTGGTCAGAATTTGACCAATTTTTTTTTTTTAATCTGCAAAATACAGTGGTAAATGTCTCTCTGCACCATAGGCAGGTGTGGTGAAATGTGTTGGCCCCTGGGCAGGAGGTGTTGGTGCTGGTTACTCTGAGACGGCTCTGATGTCTTACTTGGGGATGAGGGAGAGCTGGCCGATGCTGGAGTGATGCCAGACGGCGTGTGCGAGCGCCAGAATGTAACTGCAGTGCATCTCTGAGTACGACTGGTGGCACGCGGTGAAGTCCAGCAGCTGGAAGGGGTACCCGACCCACTCCGACTCCGTACTCAGAACCGGACTGCTGATCACACTCACGATGCGGTCGTGGAGGACGATCCAGTACGGCTCCTGAGAAAGAAACAGAACATTACATTAACTTAACCAGAGATATTGAGTCTTAGAAATATGCTTCACGGCAAGGCAAGGTAAGGAAGAGGAGATGTGGACTTAAATGTAGCATCTAAGTTTCATTTATTTAATAAAATAACCAAGAGAACCAAACCAAGGGTAGTAAATACACAGGATAAGGAGAAACTCAAGAAACAGTGTGGCAAGCGAGGCCAGTGGCGTGAGAGATAATGAGAGAGAACTCAGTCTCGGGTTTCTCACGGAGGAGCTTTGGAAGCATAAAAGTAGAAGTGTGGACAGTGAAGGATGAGAGAGGACCAGGCCTGGACCATTTATGTTATGTCATTTTTATGTGTGTGCGGCAGTCGTCGTCCGTGAGGGACAGCCGCTTTAATTTCCGTTTTGTGTTTGTTTATTTATAAAAGTATTTGATCGTTCGCCGGTTCCCACCTCATATGATCAAAATAACCAGTAACCAAGACAATAGCTGCATCTGGAATCGAATATTCTCTACTATACAGTATGCGAAATACAGTACGACAAAAGAGTAATTTGTCTGAATATGTAGTATTTGACAGTAGTAACAATACCTAGTAACAATAGACATACTACACCACCAAAATTTTGAAGTGTGCATTCGTTGGACCCTTTAACATCCCATGAGGCCACGGGAGAGGAGTTGTGAATGGAAGTAAAGCGACGCTTACATCCAACAACATGGTGGATGTAGTACATCCGAATTTCATTCATACTACACATATTATAAATATTACATAGAGAGTACTTTTTTAATGGATCAGAAGTAAATCCAAATAAAGTACCAAATCAGAACAGTCTGCTACTCTGAACTGGTGACTAGAACAAAGCAAACAGGAACAAAACAAATGAAATACAAACTAAAAGTCCTTGGAACAGAAACTGAAACCAAATGTTACAATTTGGAGTCGAAAAGAAGACAATTATGGCTTCAAATCCCATCATTTTTTAAATAGAATAAATGTTAACTGAAATAAATTAGAATACTTAAAAAATTAAACTTACTTTATTTCAGCTAGTTTCATTTAGTTTAACTTGATGTATTAAAATAACTAACTAAAATAATAATTAATAAAAACCATAGACACATTTACAAAAAACGAATAAAAATGACAAAAATACAACAAAAAAACTAAAAAAAATTCACTTCATCAATCTGGTGGTGCACTTCGAGAGTTCAAAATGAAGAGCTCCAACCCATACGCATGACACGTGAGCTTTTATTTTGACGGAAATTGCAGTTGAGCTTTTATTTTGGCGGAAAACATGTTTACAAACCCGTTACAAATTCATTACAAATCTAGTGAATTGCTGTAATTGTCAACTATGCAGATGTGGAAATAATGCGTAACTGCGTTCTCAAATGCTAAACTCAGCACATGCACAGATGGAGTTCACTGCATTCATCCACTGTGAACGCGTGAGCAAAGCGCACACTTCTCTTTGACCAGCGCAAACAGAGTCTTTTGCGATTTGGGAGACACAAAGCCTAATCGCGCTTTCGATTTTAGTTTGTTTGACAGCAATGGCGCAAAACACAACATTAAAGGGATACTCCACCCAAAAATGAAAATGTTGTCATCATTTACTCACCCTCAAGTTGTTGCAAACCTGTATGAGTTTCTTTCTTCTGCTGAATACAAAGGAAGATATTTTGAAGAATGATTGGAACTTCTATAGTATTTCTTTTTTCTACTATGGAAGTCAACGGTGCCAAACAACTGTTTGGTTCCAACCGTTCTTCAAAATATCTTCCTTTGTGTTCATCAGAAGAAAGAAACTCAGGTTTGCAACAATTTGAGGGTGAGTAAATGATGACAGAATTTTCATTTTTGGGTGGAGTATCCCTTTAAAGACCTTCTATGTTATTATGAGAAGTTTAAATATATTTTCGGGCCACCACTGTCTAGTAAATGAATGGGAAACACTGAAATCTATTTGTGGAGGGCCGCCAGAGATAAATCAATACATGGAAAACACTGTAATAGTATCTAAATTATCCTAAAGTAGCACTGCCAGGAACAATTATGGTCCCAAACGCTGCGCCTAACCCAAGCGGCCCAATGGCGAGTCTACATCATCATTCAGCAGGAGTTACTGCTCACTAGCTGCTGTATGAGAGAAAGAGTGGCAGAGAGAGGAACATGAACCAAGGCCATGTGCGTACAGGCAGAGCAGTGATGACCAGTCCAATCGCGTTCATCCAGGCCGTGACGTTCTCACGGGGAACCAGCGGCTGGCTGCAAAACACATTTATCACACATCAAACTTCAACACACAGCACTGTATGAACGAATATGTGTCTCATGTGTCATGACCTCTGACCTCTTGAGCACCACATTGAGCAGGGCGTTGCCCACGTCTTTGCCGGGCACAGCCAGAGCCATGAGCTCCACACAGGTGACGTGCAGCGCGTGCGCCGCCGGGTTGGGGAACTCGTTGAAGCGCCAGTCGCAGTTGGGGAACGGCCCCGGGGACTTGCCTGCCATGGGTGCCCTCGGTTAAGGAGACGATATACACTTCATCCTGACTCTTCTGCTAGGCTAACTCACACACTACACACTCTAAAGAGCTTGAGTGGGACTCTTTCCTCTGTTGACATATTTCTTATTGAGTCGGGAAGTTGGTGTGGGATGGACATCGCAGACCTTTTTATACGAATCGCCAGTAGCCGTTAGTTAGCATCACAGCCGTTGCTAGTCAGAGGCAGCATGTGTATCAGCTTAAAGCCAACATTTAAGAGTTTCAAATGTTAAACCATAGAACATCTGTGACCCGTGCTGGCAAAATGAGTGGGAATGCGCACAGGATTATTTCGAGCTTCAGGCAAAACAAGTGAATTTTTTTGATTTTGGTCGATTTTGAAGTTTTTGAGTTCATTAAGCCCTCGTCTAGCGATCCCAATGCTCCAAATAGCGATTAAACATCTAAAAGTATCTTTATTTGTAAGTTTTCTGGGAGTACCACCTTTCCTCGGTCCATGAAAAACGGTCTTACTCGCGCTGACTGACAGATCTGATGCGTGTGCAGAAAGACGATCCCAATATATACACACATACACAGAATTACAGTATTTCAAAATATCTGTCTTGGCGAGTATTCACGCAAAAATTCTTAACGTTATTAAATAAACATTTAGTTCACTGTTGGGGAAAATCATCTGATGTGTAACATTATATTAGATCCGTGCGTTACAGTAGGTCTGAATATATAGGCTGTTTGTTTCATTAATGTTGTCGCCTTTTTCGCCTTTGTAGCCATTAGCTTTTGGCTTGCTTAGTCGAGGACATTTCATTTTATATTTAACAATATTATTACAATATTACATTATTTTACTGTTATCTCTGTAAAGCTGCTTTGAAACAATCTTTATTGTAAAAAGCGCTATAGAAATAAAGGTGACTTGACTTAATAAAACAAATGTGGTATCATGGGAAAAAAGTTGAAAATCTATTTTTCCTATAGATATTTGGGTTTGACATGGCGAGTGCCAGATTTGGTGTTATTATCAGGGATGGTTTCAGAAGACTTTAACTAGATTTTTCTCCAAATTGACTTTGCTGACTATATCGACTTCAAACAGGTGCAGCTCGGTCATTTTTTGTCCAAATCAAACAAAATTTTGATAGAGATAAACTCATTTTTTAATATTTGCTCATTGCGACTCATTTTGCCTGCATGGGTCACATTTATTTTGGCGGACAACCAAAGAGACCATTAAGCTGCTTTTTTTTGGCAACAGATTTATAAGCGATGCTCATGACAAATTTGGGAAGATGGCTAGTTCCAAACATGTTTTATAAGTAAAGCAGACACCAAAAACACCATATCATGACCTGCTTTTTATAAATTACTATCTAGATTAATTTAATTATGTATATTTATATTAATATTAAATGAGATACTCACACTAGTCCGAATCGTGTTCTCATAACCATACATTGTTAAAATATATAAGGTTACCAGGCAACTGGTGAGTTACGCAGCTTCAGATACTCGTGAACGCTGATTTTTACTCTGATTCAGTGGCTGACGAGTGTAAATGTTGGACCCTGACTGAGATGATAAAGCTTCCCCAAACACAGCAGTTCGAAGCAATCGCTGCATATCAAATGAATGCATGGATTTGAAAACACAGTATTTTGTGGTTTGTTAAGTAATCACTTTTGGCCGTTCATGCAGTCACAACCCCCTAACTAATTAATTTGTTCTCAGACTGACACAATTCACATGGGTCATACATCTCAGATTGGAAAAACGGGGAAAAAAACCCATCCCTGTATCTCTTAAATGTATTCTTGTGATGGCGCTGGCTGTGATGCGCTCAGGAAAGGATATTATCCACCAGCCGGCCGATGAGTTTGCAGTAGTAGGTGTCGTCAGGGATCCAGATGTTGTCCTCTCGGGGGTTCATCCCACACTTCAGGTAGGTCTCGCTGAGACACCAGCCGGGGGTGCGGTTGTCCTTGAGCGAGCTCATGATGGCGTGGACCAGCTTCCTCTTCAGGTTGGTGCGATCTCGCAGGTGTTTCTCGTAATAATGCAGCGTGTTGTACAGGTACGTCACCGGACGATCTGCATGTCAAAGGTTTTATGGTAAAAGAGTAAAGGCAAAAGAAAGTAGTCATTAATTAATCAAATTAATAGATCACGATTCAAAAACTGTGTTCTTCAGTAAGAAAAATAATATATAACTTATTGTGTGTGTGTGTGGGCGAATATGATTGCAGTTTACATTTTGATCGTGTTATTTACTATTTTAATTTAGAGTTTGATATCTTAAAATCCCCCTGTGTTTTTTTAATGTTGTTTATGTGTCTTGTGCTTAAAACTGCAGTGAACCAAAGACAGTCTCAAAAACACGGTGTGAAATCGCTGGTGTTTCTGACGTCACAAACGACCTTGTAACCAATCAGATCAACGTGTGATCGTCAACCAGTGGATCTCTGAGCTGAGTGAGTGAGTGGAGGCGGGGCTCATTTGCATATTCATAGAACCGCGCATACTAAATGAGGCAAGGGTGTAAAGTTACATTCAAGCTATTTTAAGGCATGGAGATTTTTCCTTTTCAATGAAAAAACATTTAAATATGTCATTTTGGTAATCAAACATGAGTTTTAAGGGATATAATGATTGACTACAGGGGGACTTAAATATATTAAAGGGATACTTCACCTCTGGAAAGATGAATGTGTATTTAAAATGGGTCATTTATGTAGAAGAAATGTGAAATTATTTTTGAATTTGGAGCTTTCTAGACTGAGAAAAGCGAGAAAATGTATTTTTGGCTTATGTGGATGAAAGACAACAACTCCCAGAATGCACTTGCTTCGCTGCCCTAGGAGGCCACGCCTACCGGTAACAGAGCGCAGTAGTTAAACAACAAGTCTAGGCTACTAGAGAGTCTCCGTGATGAGTCTGCCCGGGATTTCAAGATCGCCCAAAATGTAGCGACACCTGTGAGCGGGAATTTTCTTAGCAATGTTAAAACGCACATCAACCGATCACTTGTTTAGCGTTCATGTAAACACTACATTCAGATTCACCAATCGGAATGACTTCAGTTAGATTGAAACAAAAGGTGTGCATGTAAACAATGAATGGCGACTGCAGAAAGCAAAAGCTGAATCCTGGACATCGACGGCCGGACATGTCCGGGAAAAAGAGGATGGTAACCCCTACTACTCAGCTTTCTCCACAGAACAAGAGCCTGCTAGCTTAGCTTCCAAAAAGAGATGTCTGACACTATGTGTACGTTCTGTGAGTGAGATCCCACCCTCTATGGGCGGGTTGAGAACATGCGGGACAGCCCCTACTACTGGCTGTAGTCTTTAGCCTCTGGCCAAAAAATCCTCCAATGATGCAAAATGACGATTTTTGCGTCATCGGAGGATTTTTTCCAGACAAAAAATACATAAATCTCTCGTCTCAGGGGGATATGAGGGTGGTAAGCATGGTAATTCGAAAATACTACAGGTTTTCTACTAATACAAAGCTTAATGCTAAATCCTGAAGTATCCCTTTAAAGACGACCTATTCTGCCCTTTCTCAAAGTCTTGATGTAGTTTCAGGCTCTACTAGAACAGGTTTTCCTGCTTGAATGTTGATTATTTCCCCATATTCTCCATTGTTGCGGCTCCTCTCTTCCCAGTCTGTCAGTAACGCTCTGTTTACTTCCTGTCTCTATGAAGCCCCTCCTTCTGAAAAGCACGCTGTGCTCTGATTGGTCGGCTGGAGCAGTGTGTTGTGATTGGTCGAGCGCTTCGAGTGTGTTTGGTAAATGTCCGCCTCTTACCATAACCGCCAGTTTAACACACTACTAACTAACTCAACCAGGCCCCGCCCCTTTATTCTGCGTATGAATTATTATAATGAGGAATATTGTGACGTGTTCGTTCCCGGAAGAAACTCAAGACTACAATGGAGGCGTTTCAGGAGTTCAGAAACACTGACACTGATATAGAGAAGAACTCTCTTTTTCATGCTCAAACGGCAACATTACACACTATAGAAAGATGGAAAAAGCAGCATAGGTGCTCCTAAATAATAATTTAAACTCTTTTAATTCCCTGCGTGAGATCCACTAGCCTTCCTGCCTCTCACCGTGAAACTTGTAGAGCCCGCCCAGGTGGTCGAGCAGCGTCTCCAGAGACTTGGACACGGGCAGCAGCTCCAGGAAGCGATGGATGACGATGTCGAACACGGGAAGGAAGCGCAGGCACACGTTCCCGAAGTAGATGGGCAGGTACTGGGACTGCAGCTGAATGGGGGGGTTGACCTGCTCCGCCAGGCCTTCGAAGTACAGCTTCTCGGGATACTTCTGCAGGGACCACAGGGGAGGAGCTCGTCACCAACACAACCCTCAGAGCGACTCAGAGACCGCCGTAATGCAGGCGCTCAATGGGCCGGCGTTTGGCTAAATGATATGCCTGCACTGACACTACTGGTACCCCTTTTCCACCAACGCATTTTGAGAGCCGGTTCGGAGCCGGTGCCTGCTCGCGAACCGGTTCTTTGTGTTTCGACAGCCAAAGAACCGGTTCTCGGCCAGGAAAACTGGTTCCAAAGCGGCACCAACTCTTTGCTGGACTAGAACCGTTATTTTACCACGTCATGCTTACGTCGGGGGCTGGGGGCGGGTTTAGATAACATATTTTCTGACATAATATAGGATCGCAAAGCCAGGAGAAACATTTGCAGAAACACGATGTAGTCCGCCATTGTAATTGTTAAGCTTGAAGTTGGCGCAAGCGTTTCTATTTTTTTTTAATTTATTTTTTTATTGAAAACGTTATGTAAGCAAAGGAGAAAACAGTCACAATATAGAACAAATAAATGAAAAATAAAAAAGACAAGACAGGAGTACATAACTAATCAGAAAAGATTACATATCAAAGGAAAAGATTAAAAGACTTACATATTTCAATTGTTTTTAAAGCCTTCTTGGTTCACGAGTTAGAGATAATCCCAAAGTGATGTTGTACTTGCAAGCGTTTCTAGCTAAGATGTATGGCGACGTACACAGTGACGTAACGACGTCGTTCGCTGGGCACTCTAGTCAGTGGAAAAACAAACAGGTTCTGAGAAGGTTTGCAAGTTGAACCAACTCCGAACCAACTTTGAACCAGCACCAGTTCCGAACCAGTTCGTTTTTGGTGGAAAAGGGGTATGGGTGAGAACCAAACTTGAGCTGAATTAGGCTGGATGATCACATCACTGTTTTCTGCAGAGCTTCTTCATAGCCGAGTCGACTGCGTTTCATAATTGAAGAACTTTGCCACATCACAGTTATTGAACTGAATTGAATCAATAGTAAACTGACTCAGTGCATAACACTATTGTCTTATGTAGAGCTGCTTATAGATGCATTGAACTCATAATTGATGAACTTTACAGTTACACTGAACTGAATAATGACACTATTGTCTTGTTAGAGCTGCTTTATAGCTGAATTTGAATTTGTCTCATATTTGATGATGCATCATTGATTCCTGATTATTACCGTGCAACTTATGTGGAAACAATCTGTATTGTATAAAGCGCTTTAGAAATTAAGGTGACTAGACATTAGCTGGACCAATCATAAAAAAACATCGACTTCAGTTGAGCATTTATGGTAGCATTTCATAGGTTGTTATGGCTTACATGTGTATTAAAGTGTTAGTTCACCAAGACTTCAAATTCAGTCATCATTTACAGGTCTTTATACAAGACATTCGTTCATCTTTGGAACAGATGAAGATATTTTTAATGAAACCCAAGAGATTTTTGTCCCTCCATTGAAACTACAATCAACTTTGACGCTTCAAAACGTTCAGGCATTGTAAATGTAATTAATATGAGACATTGTAAATGTAATCAATATGAATACAGAGGTTTAATCCATGTCTTGTGACGAGACATGACCTATGAGTTTTGTTCTCGTTTGTCAGACGAGCACATTTGAGCTACCATGTTTACCATATTTGATGTGCTCTACATGTATGCATGTTGATCGATGTTAAAATAAAAGCTTAAATTAAACGGTTTCGTCATATAAAGCGATCGTGTTTCTTCTGAAGACTTGAATTAAACCGCTCCATTCATATCACTTTTACACACTCTTTAAGAACGTTTCAAAGGTTTGGAAGTGTGGACATTGAATGGAGGGATAGAAATCACTCAGGTTTCATTAAAAATATAATTTCTGTTTTAAGATGAATGAAATTCATACAAGTTTGAACGACATACGGGTAAATAAAGACAGAATGATCATTTTTGGGTGAACTATCACTTTAAGACTTAACCCCAAGAACAATAGCTATAAAGATAACCATTATCTTCCACACCAAAAATTATAACAAATAAAGGCTTGAAATATCTCACTTTGTATGTAATGAGTCTATATAATATATTAGTTTCACCTTTTAAGTTGAATAACTGAAATAAATGAACTTTTGCACGATATTCTAATTTTTCGAGTTTCACCTGAATATTATTTCTCTGTGCCTTTATCGTTATAGTTGAGCTGTGGACCGATTTTAGAACTATATCTCTATTGTTATCATTATAGTTATCATTCATTCTTGTGTTGTATATTTCAGTCTTTACAGCAGCCGGGGACGTTACCAAGAATCTCAAGAATATGTCTCTTTCTAAACTCAGAAGTGTTTAGTCTGAACTGTTTCTGAGTGGTCACATGTTGGCTGTAGTCTTATGGTGGGGTTCGGCTCGGGTCAAACTGTGAGCTGAAGTATGCTTTGTTTTCCATTCAGCACAGATACACACAAGATGAAATGTCACGGAAATCTGAGGTCAATCTCTACTTAAAATGCCACAGAGAAATAAAGATGGGGGATAATAACTGTGTTTATGACATTTCAGACACTCATCAAACTTGATATTTTGCTGAATATCCTGAACTAAGATGGTTTTCTGTTTCATCTCTAAAAGTCAACAGAATTATACAGAAATCCATAGGTAACGTACATCTGTGAGAGACATACGGCTGCTGAACCGGGGTAGCCAGCGCTCGCTGTGCGTTTCATTATTTAATTTGGCAGGTCACATTAAAACAAATGTTTATTTACACAGATTGAATAAGCAAGCGGTCGTTTGAGCATGAAGGACATTAAAGACAGTAACTCAACCACAGTATAGTCAGATTAAATCAAACTGAATGTAAATGATTGAAAAAGTTGCCATAAATGATGAATGAGGGAGAAACTTCCCTGGATTAGTGAACGTTTGTGAGCTTCATGCCATCAAATCTTTGAAAGATATTCAGAGTTTCGTTAGCGACGCTTAGCAGACACATGTGCTAAGCACAACTGTATACTCCAGTTTGTTTTGTTATGTCTGCTAAATAATCAATCCTGGATGGATGAATAATCTGAGCTCTTCACACATTTTTCCAATAATTTGCTAGCTTTTATGGACGCTGCTGCTGCAATCATCCAATTTGTGTTCTCTAATGCTGAAACAAACACTAACCACTAGGGCTGTGCGATATTGACAACAAATATATCTTGATATTTTATGGGACTTTGTTGATAACGATAATTAGACAATTTAGCAGTTTTTGTGCATTTCTTGACAGTCTCTTGACTGTTCTGTGTGTTGTCAGTGTGTAACAGATTGTGTGTTCGGTGAGTATTGTTAATGTGTAGCAGGCTGTGTTCGTTGAGTTTTGTTAACATGTAAAAGGTTGTTTTTGGTGCGTGTTGTTAACAAGTTGCAGGTTTTGTGCTTGTTGTGTTAACGTGTAGCAGGTTATGTGTTTTGTGTGTTAGCGTGTAACATGTAGCAGGTTGGTTTCATTGTGTTTTTAGCATGTAACAGGTTGTTTTTGTTGTATATTGTTAGCATGTAGCAGGCTGTTTTCGGTGTGTTGTTAACATGTAGCAGGTTGTGTTTACAGTGCGTGTTGTTAGCGTCTAGCAGGTCATGTGTTTGGTGTGTGTTGTAAGCGTATGCAGGTTGTGTGTTGCGGTACCTTGTGGTAGGTCATGTGTTTGGTGTGTGTTGTTAGCGTGTGCAGGTTGTGTGTTGCGGTACCTTGTGGTAGGTCATGTGTTTGGCGTGTGTTGTTAGCGTGTGCAGGTTGTGTGTTGCGGTACCTTGTGTTAGGTCATGTGTTTGGTGTCTGTGGTTAGCGTGTGCAGGTTGTGTGTTGCGGTACCTTGTGGTAGGTCATGTGTTTGGCGTGTGTTGTTAGCGTGTGCAGGTTGTGTGTTGCGATACCTTGTGGTAGGTCATGTGTTTGGCGTGTGTTGTTAGCGTGTGCAGGTTGTGTGTTGCGGTACCTTGTGGTAGGTCATGTGTTTGGTGTGTGTGGTTAGCGTGTGCAGGTTGTGTGTTGCGATACCTTGTGGTAGGTCATGTGTTTGGTGTGTGTTAGCGTGTGCAGGTTGTGTGTTGCGGTACCTTGTGGTAGGTCATGTGTTTGGCGTGTGTTGTTAGCGTGTGCAGGTTGTGTGTTGCGGTACCTTGTGGTAGGTCATGTGTTTGGTGTGTGTTAGCGTGTGCAGGTTGTGTGTTGCGCTACCTTGTGGTAGGTCATGTGTTTGGCGTGTGTTGTTAGCGTGTGCAGGTTATGTGTTGCGATACCTTGTGGTAGGTCATGTGTTTGGCGTGTGTTGTTAGCGTGTGCAGGTTGTGTGTTGCGATACCTTGTGGTAGGTCATGTGTTTGGTGTGTGTGGTTAGCGTGTGCAGGTTGTGTGTTGCGATACCTTGTGGTAGGTCATGTGTTTGGTGTGTGTTAGCGTGTGCAGGTTGTGTGTTGCGGTACCTTGTGGTAGGTCATGTGTTTGGCGTGTGTTGTTAGCGTGTGCAGGTTGTGTGTTGCGGTACCTTGTGGTAGGTCATGTGTTTGGTGTGTGTGGTTAGCGTGTGCAGGTTGTGTGTTATGATACCTTGTGGTAGGTCATGTGTTTGGTGTGTGTTAGCGTGTGCAGGTTGTGTGTTGCGGTACCTTGTGGTAGGTCATGTGTTTGGCGTGTGTTGTTAGCGTGTGCAGGTTGTGTGTTGCGGTACCTTGTGGTAGGTCATGTGTTTGGTGTGTGTTAGCGTGTGCAGGTTGTGTGTTGCGGTACCTTGTGGTAGGTCATGTGTTTGGCGTGTGTTGTTAGCGTGTGCAGGTTGTGTGTTGCGATACCTTGTGGTAGGTCATGTGTTTGGCGTGTGTTGTTAGCGTGTGCAGGTTGTGTGTTGCGATACCTTGTGGTAGGTCATGTGTTTGGTGTGTGTGGTTAGCGTGTGCAGGTTGTGTGTTGCGATACCTTGTGGTAGGTCATGTGTTTGGTGTGTGTGTTAGCGTGTGCAGGTTGTGTGTTGCGGTACCTTGTGGTAGGTCATGTGTTTGGCGTGTGTTGTTAGCGTGTGCAGGTTGTGTGTTGCGGTACCTTGTGGTAGGTCATGTGTTTGGTGTGTGTGGTTAGCGTGTGCAGGTTGTGTGTTGTGATACCTTGTGGTAGGTCATGTGTTTGGTGTGTGTTAGCGTGTGCAGGTTGTGTGTTGCGGTACCTTGTGGTAGGTCATGTGTTTGGCGTGTGTTGTTAGCGTGTGCAGGTTGTGTGTTGCAGTACCTTGTGGTAGGTCATGTGTTTGGTGTGTGTGGTTAGCGTGTGCAGGTTGTGTGTTGCGGTACCTTGTGGTAGGTCATGTGTTTGGTGTGTGTGGTTAGCGTGTGCAGGTTGTGTGTTGCGGTACCTTGTGGTAGGTCATGTGTTTGGTGTGTGTTGTTAGCGTGTGCAGGTTGTGTGTTGCGGTACCTTGTGGTAGGTCATGTGTTTGGTGTGTGTTGTTAGCGTGTGCAGGTTGTGTGTTGCGGTACCTTGTGGTAGGTCATGTGTTTGGTGTGTGTTAGCGTGTGCAGGTTGTGTGTTGCGGTACCTTGTGGTAGGTCATGTGTTTGGTGTGTGTGGTTAGCGTGTGCAGGTTGTGTGTTGCGGTACCTTGTGGTAGGTCATGTGTTTGGTGTGTGTTGTTAGCGTGTGCAGGTTGTGTGTTGCCGTACCTTGTGTGTTGTTAGCGTGTGCAGGTTGTGTGTTGCGGTACTTTGTGGTAGGTCATGTGTTTGGTGCGTGTTGTTAGCGTGTGCAGGTTGTGTGTTGCGCTACCTTGTGGTAGGTCATGTGTTTGGCGTGTGTGGTTAGCGTGTGCAGGTTGTGTGTTGCGCTACCTTGTGGTAGGTCATGTGTTTGGTGTGTGTGGTTAGCGTGTGCAGGTTGTGTGTTGCGGTACCTTGTGGTAGGTCATGTGTTTGGTGTGTGTTGTTAGCGTGTGCAGGTTGTGTGTTGCGGTACCTTGTGGTAGGTCATGTGTTTGGTGTGTGTTGTTAGCGTGTGCAGGTTGTGTGTTGCGGTACCTTGTGGTAGGTCATGTGTTTGGTGTGTGTTGTTAGCGTGTGCAGGTTGTGTGTTGCGGTACCTTGTGGTTGGTCATGTGTTTGGCGTGTGTTGTTAGCGTGTGCAGGTTGTGTGTTGCGGTACCTTGTGGTAGGTCATGTGTTTGGTGTGTGTTAGCGTATGCAGGTTGTGTGTTGCGGTACCTTGTGGTAGGTCATGTGTTTGGTGTGTGTTGTTAGCGTGTGCAGGTTGTGTGTTGCGGTACCTTGTGGTAGGTCATGTGTTTGGTGTGTGTGGTTAGCGTGTGCAGGTTGTGTGTTGCCGTACCTTGTGGTAGGTCATGTGTTTGGTGTGTGTTGTTAGCGTGTGCAGGTTGTGTGTTGCGGTACCTTGTGGTAGGTCATGTGTTTGGCGTGTGTTGTTAGCGTGTGCAGGTTGTGTGTTGCGATACCTTGTGGTAGGTCATGTGTTTGGCGTGTGTTGTTAGCGTGTGCAGGTTGTGTGTTGCGATACCTTGTGGTAGGTCATGTGTTTGGTGTGTGTTGTTAGCGTGTGCAGGTTGTGTGTTGCGGTACCTTGTGGTAGGTCATGTGTTTGGTGTGTGTTGTTAGCGTGTGCAGGTTGTGTGTTGCGGTACCTTGTGGTAGGTCATGTGTTTGGCATGTGTTGTTAGCGTGTGCAGGTTGTGTGTTGCGGTACCTTGTGGTAGGTCATGTGTTTGGTGTGTGTTGTTAGCGTGTGCAGGTTGTGTGTTGCGGTACCTTGTGGTAGGTCATGTGTTTGGTGTGTGTTGTTAGCGTGTGCAGGTTGTGTGTTGCGGTACCTTGTGGTAGGTCATGTGTTTGGTGTGTGTTGTTAGCGTGTGCAGGTTGTGTGTTGCGGTACCTTGTGGTAGGTCATGTGTTTGGTGTGTGTTGTTAGCGTGTGCAGGTTGTGTGTTGCGGTACCTTGTGGTAGGTCATGTGTTTGGCATGTGTTGTTAGCGTGTGCAGGTTGTGTGTTGCGGTACCTTGTGGTAGGTCATGTGTTTGGTGTGTGTTGTTAGCATGTGCAGGTTGTGTGTTGCGGTACCTTGTGGTAGGTCATGTGTTTGGTGTGTGTTGTTAGCGTGTGCAGGTTGTGTGTTGCGGTACCTTGTGGTAGGTCATGTGTTTGGTGTGTGTTGTTAGCGTGTGCAGGTTGTGTGTTGCGGTACCTTGTGGTAGGTCATGTGTTTGGCATGTGTTGTTAGCGTGTGCAGGTTGTGTGTTGCGGTACCTTGTGGTAGGTCATGTGTTTGGTGTGTGTTGTTAGCGTGTGCAGGTTGTGTGTTGCGGTACCTTGTGGTAGGTCATGTGTTTGGTGTGTGTTGTTAGCATGTGCAGGTTGTGTGTTGCGGTACCTTGTGGTAGGTCATGTGTTTGGCGTGTGTTGTTAGCGTGTGCAGGTTGTGTGTTGCGGTACCTTGTGGTAGGTCATGTGTTTGGTGTGTGTTGTTAGCGTGTGCAGTTTGTGTGTTGCGGTACCTTGTGGTAGGTCATGTGTTTGGTGTGTGTTGTTAGCGTGTGCAGGTTGTGTGTTGCGGTACCTTGTGGTAGGTCATGTGTTTGGTGTGTGTTGTTAGCGTGTGCAGGTTGTGTGTTGCGGTACCTTGTGGTAGGTCATGTGTTTGGTGTGTGTTGTTAGCGTGTGCAGGTTGTGTGTTGCGGTACCTTGTGGTAGGTCATGTGTTTGGCGTGTGTTGTTAGCGTGTGCAGGTTGTGTGTTGCGGTACCTTGTGGTAGGTCATGTGTTTGGTGTGTGTTGTTAGCGTGTGCAGGTTGTGTGTTGCGGTACCTTGTGGTAGGTCATGTGTTTGGTGTGTGTTGTTAGCGTGTGCAGGTTGTGTGTTGCGGTACCTTGTGGTAGGTCATGTGTTTGGTGTGTGTTGTTAGCGTGTGCAGGTTGTGTGTTGCGGTACCTTGTGGTAGGTCATGTGTTTGGTGTGTGTTGTTAGCGTGTGCAGGTTGTGTGTTGCGGTACCTTGTGGTAGGTCATGTGTTTGGTGTGTGTTGTTAGCGTGTGCAGGTTGTGTGTTGCGGTACCTTGTGGTAGGTCATGTGTTTGGCGTGTGTTGTTAGCGTGTGCAGGTTGTGTGTTGCGGTACCTTGTGGTAGGTCATGTGTTTGGTGTGTGTTGTTAGCGTGTGCAGGTTGTGTGTTGCGGTACCTTGTGGTAGGTCATGTGTTTGGTGTGTGTTGTTAGCGTGTGCAGGTTGTGTGTTGCGGTACCTTGTGGTAGGTCATGTGTTTGGCGTGTGTTGTTAGCGTGTGCAGGTTGTGTGTTGCGGTACCTTGTGGTAGGTCATGTGTTTGGTGTGTGTTGTTAGCGTGTGCAGGTTGTGTGTTGCGGTACCTTGTGGTAGGTCATGTGTTTGGTGTGTGTTGTTAGCGTGTGCAGGTTGTGTGTTGCGGTACCTTGTGGTAGGTCATGTGTTTGGTGTGTGTTGTTAGCGTGTGCAGGTTGTGTGTTGCGGTACCTTGTGGTAGGTCATGTGTTTGGCGTGTGTTGTTAGCGTGTGCAGGTTGTGTGTTGCGGTACCTTGTGGTAGGTCATGTGTTTGGTGTGTGTTGTTAGCGTGTGCAGTTTGTGTGTTGCGGTACCTTGTGGTAGGTCATGTGTTTGGTGTGTGTTGTTAGCGTGTGCAGGTTGTGTGTTGCGGTACCTTGTGGTAGGTCATGTGTTTGGTGTGTGTTAGCGTGTGCAGGTTGTGTGTTGCGGTACCTTGTGGTAGGTCATGTGTTTGGCGTGTGTTGTTAGCGTGTGCAGGTTGTGTGTTGCGGTACCTTGTGGTAGGTCATGTGTTTGGTGTGTGTGGTTAGCGTGTGCAGGTTGTGTGTTATGATACCTTGTGGTAGGTCATGTGTTTGGTGTGTGTTAGCGTGTGCAGGTTGTGTGTTGCGGTACCTTGTGGTAGGTCATGTGTTTGGCGTGTGTTGTTAGCGTGTGCAGGTTGTGTGTTGCGGTACCTTGTGGTAGGTCATGTGTTTGGTGTGTGTTAGCGTGTGCAGGTTGTGTGTTGCGGTACCTTGTGGTAGGTCATGTGTTTGGCGTGTGTTGTTAGCGTGTGCAGGTTGTGTGTTGCGGTACCTTGTGGTAGGTCATGTGTTTGGTGTGTGTTGTTAGCGTGTGCAGGTTGTGTGTTGCGGTACCTTGTGGTAGGTCATGTGTTTGGCGTATGTTGTTAGCGTGTGCAGGTTGTGTGTTGCGCTACCTTGTGGTAGGTCATGTGTTTGGTGTGTGTGGTTAGCGTGTGTAGGTTGTGTGTTGCGGTACCTTGTGGTAGGTCATGTGTTTGGTGTGTGTTGTTAGCGTGTGCAGGTTGTGTGTTGCGGTACCTTGTGGTAGGTCATGTGTTTGGTGTGTGTTGTTAGCGTGTGCAGGTTGTGTGTTGCGGTACCTTGTGGTAGGTCATGTGTTTGGTGTGTGTGTTGTTAGCGTGTGCAGGTTGTGTGTTGCGGTACCTTGTGGTAGGTCATGTTTTTGGCATGTGTTGTTAGCATGTGCAGGTTGTGTGTTGCGGTACCTTGTGGTAGGTCATGTTTTTGGCGTGTGTTGTTAGCGTGTGCAGGTTGTGTGTTGCGGTACCTTGTGTTAGGTCATGTGTTTGGTGTGTGTTGTTAGCGTGTGCAGGTTGTGTGTTGCGGTACCTTGTGGTAGGTCATGTTTTTGGCGTGTGTTGTTAGCGTGTGCAGGTTGTGTGTTGCGGTACCTTGTGGTAGGTCATGTTTTTGGCGTGTGTTGTTAGCGTGTGCAGGTTGTGTGTTGCGGTACCTTGTGGTAGGTCATGTTTTTGGCGTGTGTTGTTAGCGTGTGCAGGTTGTGTGTTGCGGTACCTTGTGGTAGGTCATGTGTTTGGTGTGTGTGGTTAGCGTGTGCAGGTTGTGTGTTGCGGTACCTTGTGGTAGGTCATGTTTTTGGCATGTGTTGTTAGCATGTGCAGGTTGTGTGTTGCGGTACCTTGTGGTAGGTCATGTTTTTGGCGTGTGTTGTTAGCGTGTGCAGGTTGTGTGTTGCGGTACCTTGTGGTAGGTCATGTGTTTGGTGTGTGTGGTTAGCGTGTGCAGGTTGTGTGTTGCGGTACCTTGTGGTAGGTCATGTGTTTGGTGTGTGTGGTTAGCGTGTGCAGGTTGTGTGTTGCGGTACCTTGTGGTAGGTCATGTGTTTGGTGTGTGTTGTTAGCGTGTGCCGGTTGTGTGTTGCGGTACCTTGTGGTAGGTCATGTGCTTGGTGTGCCAGTCGCTCTGCAGCCAGTGTTCTGGAGCGTTCTCCTTCACGAAGTCACTCACGCGGTTGCGGAAGTCGTTGGGTTTGAGGAGGAGCAGTTGGATGATGAAGTAGCAGACCTGAGCCTCGTTCCCCTCGTGACTCCTCATCGCCTGCATGAACACACACACAACATTCAGTGCCACGGCGAGTGCTTAGAAATGTTTGTTTAGTGTAGCATGTTGAGACAGTAGAGCTCTCAGGAAATGCTTTCCAGTGTGTGTGTGTGTATTATAATAAAACGGTTAGTTCCAGTCCTTGATTCTGATTGGTCAATAGCTGTGTTTAAGTCACGATAAAAAATGGCTATTGCCGCTTTACCCAACGGTTCTATGTATTACTACACAACACTCCTAGCAACCGCTCTTAGCAACGTAAACATATGTTTGTTGTCACTGATATTGTTCGTTGAAGCTGATAGAGTAGAGTATTGTGGGAGATCCAGTAAGTGTGTGTACCTTCATTTACAGTAGATATAGCATCTTCCTTCAGGTCAGTCCTGTATTCATAATAAAATATCAGTTTGAATGTCCGCTGCGATATCTTGTCCTTTTATCAGTTAAGAGGTTTCCCGTAACCTGACACGCTAGTCATCTGTCAGTTGCGTCTTGTTTCTCCGAGTTCACAAAATTCAGTCCTTTCAATATAAAAGTCTTCTCTACTGACTGACTCGCTCATAAAGACAGTCTTTGCCGCATCTAATGGCGTAATAATGTAACTCTGCTGCTGTTCACGGTCAGGGACTATTTTTTCCAGCGGAAGGAAGGCTTTTAGTGATTTTACTTCAAGAAAGTGGCATTGATACGTTTTTTTTTGGCTATAATATTTGTATTGTGTGGTAACCGTTTTATAAAAGCAATAAGGTACTCGAGGCTAGTGCTGTATCGTGGATAATCCTCATCAGTAAAGGAGCAGGGTGTGTGTGCAGGGTCTTCAGACGGGCTGAAAGCACAAGGCGCCGCAGGTCTGTGAAGCGCAGGCAGGGTCAGTGTCAGTGAAGGCACCGCTCGATCAGGACTGATACATGGACGTGTTCAGTGCAGCGGGACGCTCATTGATCAGCGGATGAGACGGCAGATCCCCGGGCTGTGTCTGTTCGCTTCTCACACACAGATAATGTTTCACATGTAGCTCTTCTCCCATGTTGCAGTAACACGCCAATAAATCCATGAGTCAAACATTAAATACAATAACGGCTATGTTTACATGCACAACCTTTCTTTCAATCTGAACGTAGTTTACATGAACGCTAAACATGTGATCGGGTTGATGTACAAGCTTCAAATCGGAATTGATTTTTTGACATGCACGAATATACAGAGTTTCCCGCTGTTTGCGCATTTATAACTATTCTCCTACATTGGTCCTTTATTTGTTTTAAACAGACTTAATATCCGTATCTGGTCATGATTTGGAGACAGTGAGCGTATGAACCGCTGTGACGAGCTGCTTATACTGATCACGCAGTAAAACTGCCCAAAACCAGTCGTCTGTGGGTGAGAGTCTGAAACCAGGACTGGTGCTCCACTTCACAGACGCAGTGAAAGGAGAAGTTTAGTTTAGGATGACGGGACACTCATTTATACGACAGGAAGAACAGCTCATTCCGCACTTAATCGTCATTACGCTATTTCTTACATCATTGCACATGCGCAATCCTTTCAGTTTCGGTTTTCAATCCGATCAAGTGTTTACATGTTCTCTCGATCGGATTAGGAAAGGAATAATCTTAGAACCTTTCAATCGGATCGAAATTTCATTGGGATCGAGCTCAATCGGATCGATTAAACATGATGTTCTCATGAAGGCTTTTCGGTCCGATTGAGCCGCCAATTACGGATTATTTGGTTGCATGTAAACGTAGCCACTGAAGTGCAGCGGATTCACTGGAGATATAAACATATCTCTAAACTTTTTTTTTTTTACAATGATTACATGTAATTAAAGCACTTTGGCAGTCTGAAGGCCTGTTCACACCGGGACGAATTTCGCGTGCGATATTCGCCGACGTTTAACGCCTCATGACTAAACAAAGGGCGCCAATGTGAGAGTGCACACCGACGCGAAAAACACCACGCGTAAAAGCGTCATTTTGTAAAAAACGGCTCGGGTTCGTTTTTTTGGTTTGATGCGCCGCGTCAAAAACTATCCGACCAATGAGATTGGCGCTTTTGCTCACGTGTCTGGAGCTTCTGAAGTTACAGTAAAACACGACTTGGTGGCGCTCAAACACAAAACGGTGCCGAGCACACATACGTAACGGCGAAGAAGATATACAGCGTCTACACTCTGCCGGGAAGAAATAAGACGAGGAAGATGCAAGGCTAGATCAAGTGTGCCGCACAAGCCCTCAAAAGTGAAGCCAAAACGTCTTGATCGCCCCCCAGAGGCCGGTCCTAGTATAGGTCATAAGCCCCGCCTCCTCATTCAACGGGACGTGAGACCAACTAAACAATGAATTACACTTCACATATCTTTTTTCTAAAGATAGTTTCTGTCATTTACTGTAGTTTCTATCACATTGATGTAATTTCAAGTGTTTGTTTTTAAAATAAGTTTGTTTTTAGTTAGTTATTTGATGCTATAAAAACGGTGCTGTGACATCATGATTGACAGCTGTGATTGACAGGTTCTCTGTGTGAAGTAGTCACTGAAGCACCAACGGACTTTTTTTCATAATGTTGACTATGTGGTTAGTAGTTGTATTTACCTTATTTTAACGAGGTACTGCAATCAGCAGACATCATTGGAGAGGAACGGAGCAGACAAGGCCACTTAAGAAAAGTGCAGGGGCGTGTGCTTACAAATTGATTCAACGAGCGTGAGGGCGGGGCTTTGATTTCGCGGCTTTTCTTCCTGCGCATGACTGGTCCCGAAAACGCTACTGCGCAAACTCAAATTCCAATATGTCAGCGCCATATCGGGACACTGGCGGCTTCAGTTCTCTCCAATGGAAATAAGCGAAGGGGCGTCGTCCATCTTTTTTTACAGTCTATGGGCTAGATGAATGTAGAGCTGCTGGTCTTGTTGGTGTCTTTATAAAGAGACACCAACGACAATAAAGAACAAACGCGACAAACTTGCTCTCTCCTTCTAAGTGACAAGCGAGTGTCAAGCGGAGTTGCGCAGCGCCACTTTGTGGCCCGGGGTATTTCTGTTTTACATTAAGCGGGTGGGTGTGAACACAAAAAACGCGTTGAAAAACGCTGACGAATAACGCGAGCCGATATACGTCCCGGTGTGTACGAGGCTTTACGAACCGCCTTCAGAAAAGATTTGAATACCATCTCTGATTTAAATGCAGATGGTTAAATAAATGTCCAATGATTAGGTCTTTCAACCATCTTTCAATGATTAAACAATTGGTTTGGATAATTACCCCCTGAAGTTCCAGTGTCTCTGTTTAGCTTTAACGATAGCAGCAGGAACTAAACCTGAGGATCATGTTCTCCTGCATGACTTCAGATCATCTTTCTTAAGCTTCACTGGAATAACAAAATCTGACCATCTGTATCACAATCAATCACATGATCAATGACGGTCATGCACTGCCTTCAACAGTACCACTGTGGATTCATTGACCTGAAACGTGTAAAACAAGCTCATGTTGCAGATGATTGCAGTGTTGTTTGAGTTATTTGACAGCCGATACTCTCCGGGTCGAGTGAAGAGTGATGCAGTGGGACAGGAGGAGGGCCGGGGCTCACCAGGCAGAGGATGAGTCTGTCCAGGGTCACGATGTTGTACTTCCACACCATGTCGTTGAGAATCTCGATGCACTTGTTCAGCTGCTGCCCCCCCGCTGACGTGGAGAACTCGTACACCAGGAAGTCTGCAAAGGTCCTGACGTGGGCCACCAGCGCCCGCGCCCCGATGCGCTCCAGCACCCTGAGGGGAGGAAGACAGAAACCCTTGACATGCAGCAGAACATGTTCGGCATCATCACGCTAGAGCCCATCTGATGACAGACTCTGGTTTGTTTAGCTGCTAAACTCACTTCAATAGGTAAACGTTTGCCTATTAAAATGAATATGACTTAATTTCCTGTTTGGCGTCCTCGCAGTCAGATTTGCTGGTGTGCTGCACAAAAACTATCTGGTCAAGCAAATATCAAAGCAAAGATCTATCTGAGAAAGACTGTAGGAAGAGTCCAATAAATTAAGAAAACCTTACCCAAATTACTACTATTAAAAATATTATTTCATTAAATTGATAAAGAAATATCCTATTTTTTGCAGTAATACATACTTTTTTACTGCGAAATAAAAAAATCGACTAAATAATAATCATTCATATATTATATTATAACACATAATAAAAGTATTAACAGACACTTAAGTAAAAGGTTATTTTGGTATAGTTTGAATTGGAAAAGTAAGACTAATTATCCCTTGGTTAACTGCTAGTTGGTCAAACTAGATTTTAAGACACTAAGTTTATACAACTGCTTTTAAGCTGATAGATTGTAGGCCTTAATATTGATCAAAGCTTATGAGTTTTTCTTCTTCTTTTTTTAGGTGAATAAGCTTGAGTGATCAATGGACTACGATCGATCAGTTCCAATCATAAACCTGTGCTATTGAGAGAAAACAAGATGTCAAAAAGATTGAATCCAACATTTTGTGATAATATAGCATAACCAGAGATTTAAAAGGCCAGTCATTTTTGACCTGGAACACCAAATTATGTAAAGGATTTTCAGCACAGCACAAGGGAAACATTGGCTCAAGGGAGAGAACAACCCGGCAGGACAGCAGAAGAGGCAGGGAATAAGAATGAGCGATTACATAAGCGTTTCCTCTGAACTAGCGTTTGAATGTTGAGACTGTTTACTGCCACTGACAGTGTTCACATTGATGTCCAGTGTTGATATGGTGTGTGTCGTGCAGGCTTTGATTGCTCTGAGAGAGGCAGAGATGTCAGAAAGCTCTTCTCCACATCTGTGCCTCTGCTCTGCTGCTGTAATGAGGGAGAGCTCGTGACTGGAGAATAAAGTGGATCACACAGGACCGCTGCATTCAGCCCAGCACAAGCAGCCTTTATACGGCCGAGAGCAGCTGCACCACACACACACACACTTCAAATGATGCAAAACAAACTAACAACAACCATTCAAAGAGAGACAGATAGACGCTGTGGACAAAGGACCCTTATTGTGCTTGTAAAGGCTGATCTCAGACCACCGTCTGATGATACGTGAACAAAAACACCAGACAAAGGTCCAGGAACACACACTAAATACATTTAGTGGTATACGTTATGTTTATTGTAGATCAGGTTTAATGCTCCACACTAACTGAAATGCACATGGTTTTGTGACAGATAAACACTGATCTGACTGTACATTAGTAATTCGCTTGAGTTTTGTGTGTGTGTGTGTGTGTGTGTGTGTGTGTAACAAACAGCTGTCTGTCATAAGAGCCTTCACGCAACTGCGGTTAAAAGTCACACCTAGAACCGATTCTACAATTCTAAACAATCTATTCAGAATCATTAAAGAAAGAGTCGAGATGAACTGGAGAATCGCTTTTCCCTCCATCACTAGTAGTCAACAGTATGGAAGCTGGTTTCTGCCATAGAATAAAACAATGTAAATAATAATTGCGACATTTTAACTCACAATTGCGAGTTTACATCTCACAATGCTGACTTTCTTTCTCAGAATTGTGTGTTTGTGAATTTATATCACGCAATTAAATTTTTATTTATACTGGATACTGGATTCTAAACAACAAAGAAATGCCACAATTGATCAAGAGCTTGAAGCAGATATGAGGGAGAAACACCTCATGTGAGCCTCTCACAAACATAAGGGTCTTTCCTTGCCAGTAATCTTGGATAACACGCCTACGTCTCCTTCCATTAAAAATAATGGCTAGTGCGGTGGCTGGGATATACGTAAACCTACCAACATCCGTTGACATGGTTTTTGGAATGACTGATCGCAAGAGGAAAATGACATTTTATTGGCATAACATCGGTTAAAGCTGCAGTTTTTCCTCTGTCGCCATCTCTGTTCGAAATCTGCAATTGCAGTTATTTGCAGAATTATCAACTTTACATGAGTTGTACTTCGACACCCTCGGCACGGCACAGCGCGGATGAACACAATGTTTGAGGAGAGAGTGAGGCTGTCAGTCGCCCGCCGGTGTGGATACTGGCATTCACAATCACAGATTATTCTTTTTGGAAGTATGACCAACATAATAATTTTCACCGGAAAATGTAATCTGAACTAGAAAGAAACATCCACTTTTGTTCTGGTTCTGACATTGCAGTAAATCGCGCTGATTAAACCTAACAATCACTTATCATATTACGCAAAACTAGGGCTGGGCGATATGGCCAAAAAAAATGATCACGATAATTTTTTTATATCAGTCGATATCGATAATTATCACGATAAATGTCAAATCTTTATTTCTTTCAAGTTTACTGGCAGATTTTTGCTCCTAAGTGAAAGTTGTAGAAACCAGTGCGTTAATTGTGGTTTTAAACTACTCTTTATTGTCAGAACATATCATGACAATCACTTGCCAAACATATTTCTTAGTTTCTGCATGTGCTAATGGGGGATATTGTTTCAAGTCTTGAAACAGGTTTGTGTTGCCTGACTTTGATGGCACGTATCTTCAGCACAGTTTGCAGTGCAGGCTGCAATATTAATATTACGTTTTATCTCGAAACACATATTTGACAGTGAGTTGACAGTAAATCTGCATCCTAACTCAAGCTAATACTACTATGTTAAATTTATGTTCATTAACAAAAACAGTAACATCTGTTAAATTTTTTTTAACAACCACATTTTTATTTGGTAAAATGTAATATTCTGACTTTGAGTTTTATTAAAATTAACCATTGGTTATCCAGTATCAAGCATTTAGATCATGATAACCACAGATAAAACCAGGCATAGCCTTAGGCACCTCACTATCATGGCAAAATGTAACTTTATGGTTTCTATGGTATTTGTATGAAAAACAGTAGCCTAAATACATTATTAAATACTGTAATTATATTCCATTAGTCATTTAATACATTGTCTACATTAATAATATAATACAATTCAATATCTACACTCACCTAAAGGATTATTAGGAACACCATACTAATACTGTGTTTGACCCCCTTTCACCTTCAGAACTGCCTTAATTCTACGTGGCATTGATTCAACAAGGTGCTGAAAGCATTCTTTAGAAATGTTGGCCCATATTGATAGATATAGCATCTTGCAGTTGATGGAGATTTGTGGGATGCACAACCAGGGCACGAAGCTCCCGTTCCACCACATCCCAAAGATGCTCTATTGGGTTGAGATCTGGTGACTGTGGGGGCCATTTTAGTACAGTGAACTCATTGTCATGTTCAAGAAACCAATTTGAAATGATTCGAGCTTTGTGACATGGTGCATTATCCTGCTGGAAGCAGCCATCAGAGGATGGGTACATGGTGGCCATAAAGGGATGGACATGCTCAGAAACAATGCTCAGGTAGGCCGTGGCATTTAAACGATGCCCAATTGGCACTAAGGGGCCTAAAGTGTGCAAAGAAAACATCCCCCACACCATTACACCACCACCACCAGCCTGCACAGTGGTAACAAGGCATGATGGATCCATGTTCTCATTCTGTTTACGCCAAATTCTGACTCTACCATCTGAATGTCTCAACAGAAATCGAGACTCCTCAGACCAGGCAACATTTTTCCAGTCTTCAACTGTCCAATTTTGGTGAGCTCTTGCAAATTGTAGCCTCTTTTTCCTATTTGTAGTGGAGATGAGTGGTACCCGGTGGGGTCTTCTGCTGTTGTAGCCCATCCGCCTCAAGGTTGTGCGTGTTGTGGCTTCACAAATGCTTTGCTGCATACCTCGGTTGTAACGAGTGGTTATTTCAGTCAAAGTTGCTCTTCTATCAGCTTGAATCAGTCGGCCCATTCTCCTCTGACCTCTAGCATCAACAAGGCATTTTCCCCCACAGGACTGCCGCATACTGGATGTTTTTCCCTTTTCACACCATTCTTTGTAAACCCTAGAAATGATTGTGCGTGAAAATCCCAGTAACTGAGCAGATTGTGAAATACTCAGACCTGCCCGTCTGGCACCAACAACCATGCCACGCTCAAAATTGCTTAAATCACCTTTCTTTCCCATTCTGACATTCAGTTTGGAGTTCAGGAGATTGTCTTGACCAGGACCACACCCCTAAATGCATTGAAGCAACTGCCATGTGATTGGTTGATTAGATAATTGCATTAATGAGAAATTGAACAGGTGTTTATGGAAGTAAAATAATGTCAAATGTTTTTGAAATAAAAAGCCTGTTGAATTGCACTACTTGAAAAAAAAAATAGGCATTGCATTAACCATGCTTGCATTTTTATGCATTGTATTTTTAGGGCTTGCTTTTTTATAGGCTGAAATTTAGCATGGTTGAATATTTAAGCTGTGAATATTTCAAATCAAATCATTTCAAACACATTTTCATTAGTAAAATTTAATTAATCCATATTCACCTTTCATATTTCATATCCCAAATATTCAAACTAATTAAAAATACAACCTATAATATTCAACAGGCGGTTTTCGGTCCATTTTATTTCGCTTTGCAAATTCGCTTCCACAAATTCAGTGGTTCAAATTCGACAGTAAATTCAACGTTGACATCCAGGAGCTGCAGGAAAAGTAGTAGATTAACGAGCATAATCTCCATCTGCTGTTAGTCGATCTCACCAGCAGGGGGTGCAAGCGCGTGTTGTTGACGAAGACCAGAGCAACAGTTAGCGCAAGCCATTCATTCATAAAAACTTATTTACAAAAATGTAAGTGTATTTGTGATTATTATGACGTCTCTTTTATGTGAAATTCAGTGTGTTCACGATTACTTTTCCTGTGTAGCCTACATGCATCTTTCTCTACCATGAACGATAATGTTATTCCCCCGATGCGGATGTACAGATCCAGTGTTACATTTGACATATTTCTCTTGGTTGTTTAGTTGCCTTAACCTTATATTGCAGTGATGTGCTGCATGCAGTACTAGGGTTTGGTTTCCCTCAATATGTCAGGATTCCCCTGCTGGACATATAAAACGCTTAAGCTTAATGGACATAAAAGACCAAACTCGCAGGCTAGCAGATGGACTCAGAATATGAATTTAACGCGCAAAGTTTAATGCTGAGCGTTTCCCAGTGATATACTGGCATAAATTTGGTTTGACATTGGGCATTCGCACATTTAGGGACTGTCTCTAAAGTTACATACGAAATTGGTATACACGTTTCTAACTTAAATACCATTTGAAAAGAACGACTTACAGTCATAAAACCAACTGTAAAGTGTTCATGTAGGTGTCAGGCTCAGGCATAATGCGCAATTTATTCAAATAGATTGAAGTTTGCTATTGAAGTTAGAAACGTTTAGGCCTATAGGACTTGTTACTTTAGAGACGGTCCCTAAATGTGCGAATGTCAACCCAATTTTACATTTAGTCTTTTAGCTGGCACTTTTATCCAAAGCGACTAGTTAAACTAACAATATAGAACAACAATATGAAAGTGCTACTTCCCAGTTTAATCTAATGCAGTACATGTACAATACATACTTTCCAAATAAGGTGCGAGTTTGGTCTTTTATATCACTGTAGTCCATTAAGCTACGTTAAGCGCTTTGTCCTGACGGAATTCGGGGAATCTTTGAGTATGATGATGTATTGAGGGAAACAGATTATAATCCCGTTCACTGTAGAAAAGGCTGATAACATAAGGCTACACAGGGAAAGTAACAATGAATGAAACATAAAAACAGCTTTTGTGCCTTTATCATCTTTTCCGCATACATACTGACCCAGATAATCGTCACAAAAAACATAATGCATGCTGAGTTTTTATGAATGAATGGCTTGCGCTAACTGTTGCTCTGGTCTTCGTCAACAACACGCGCTTGCACCCCCTGCTGGTGTGGTCGACTAACAGCAGATGGAGATTATGCTCGGTAATCTACTGCTTTTCCTGCAGCTCCTGGATGTCAACGTTGAATTTACTGTCGAATTTGAACCACTGAATTTGTGGAAGCGAATTTGCAAAGCGAAATAAAATGGACCGAAAACCGCCTGTTGAATATTATAGGTTGCATTTTTAATCAGTTTGAATATTTGGGAAATGAAATATGAAAGGTGAATATGGATTATTGAAATTTTACTAATGAAAATGTGTTTGAAATGTTTTGATTTGAAATATTCACAGCTTAAATATTCAACCATGCTAAATTTCAGCCTATAAAAATACAAGCCCTAAAAATACAATGCATTAAAATACAAGCAGGGTTAATGCAATGCATATTTTTTTCAAGTAGTACAATTCAACA
The DNA here is from genome assembly GCA_029959095.1 of Rhinichthys osculus. Classification (NCBI taxonomy): domain Eukaryota; kingdom Metazoa; phylum Chordata; class Actinopteri; order Cypriniformes; family Leuciscidae; genus Rhinichthys; species Rhinichthys osculus. Next base: position 39,430,635 of record JARWKJ010000012.1, read on the forward strand.
GGCTTTTTGTTTCAAAAACATTTGGGATTATTTTACTTCCATACTTTCCCCAGGGACATATTATCTGTCCCTGGGATTTGACAGCGATCTCCGTCTTTTGATAGATTTGACCGCGATCGCCCTCTCCGTAGTGAACGCCCCAGAGAGAAATGCACATAATGGATTACATAATCAGAGAGTAGCCTATTTCCTTTCGTTTTGAATTGTTTCGTTTAAAGACATTTCAAGCTTAAATTCTATACGTTGAGTTTCGGTTAATTTATGATGAGTGAGATGCTCCAGTTCACGTGCAATGCAAGTGACCACGCCGGTGCTTCCATGATTATATTGTCTCCTATATTTGCTTCTTACTTGCAGGCATTTGGTTGATAAAAAAATGATTAAAATTAAGATACAATTTATACAAAACGAAATTAGCTTTAAAGAAAGGCTTTCTTCAAAACAAAACTTAATGAAGTGGTCAAAATCATGTCTGATTGACTCAATGTCTCCCGATATATTGCGCATCTATCTTACTCGCGCTGTTCACTTTTCATAATCAGCATAGATGGAAAAAAAATAACATTATACTATTTTAACAAATATGAAACTAAATGCGCTTATTTAATGGCTACAACACGTAGGCTATAGTAGGCCTACAGACTCTCTATTTGTATATTGCTGCACATTCATTTAATTCTGAATTTTGCACACATAAGTTGAAAGGCATTTGTTTACGTGCATAGTAAAACATATCTGCAACATTTATCAAGTTCACGGATAATTGTGCGTGCATTTATTAATCATTATGATACTAAAATCATAATAAAGTCTATAATATGTAAAAAAAAAAATAATCAGATGAGCCCAGAATATGAACGCAACGTGTTTACTTACACGTTAAGCATTTTCCTCCCATAGAAAACCATTATAAGAACGCTTAATTTGGCTTAATGCAGATTAGAATGTCCCCTTATTATGTCTAAATAACAAGATAAGTTTTCTTTTTTTTCTTCACCATACGGTTCAGGACTTCCATAGAATACAGCCTGAATATAATTGCTTCCAGAAATGATTTTTGGGGGTGCTAACGGGGTGCTTTGGTCTTTCTTGGGGGCTTTCTTTCTAGCCCCTCCCTAGCGCCGCCCATGCATATGCCTATCCATTAACCGGCATTTCTTCATAAATATTAACATTTTTGATAAATGCATTATGCATTTATGGCATTATATATGGCATTATGGATAGTAGAACTTTAGGCCTACACATTTAGGAACAGATATTGGGTTCTGCCCAAAGTCAAGCAACATAAAAGTAACGTAAAAGTAACGAGTAACGTAAAAAGTTACTTTCTATATGGGGTAACTAAGTAAAGTAACGGATTACTTTTTTAAAGAAGTAACGAGTAACGGGTTACACTACTTTTTAAAAGTAACTTCCCCAACACTGTCTGTGACAGAATGACATTGGACATTCGCACATTTAGGGACTGTCTCTAAAGTTGCATACAACATTGGCATGTACGTTTCTAACTTCAATAGCAAACTTACATTTATTTGAATAAATATCAAAAATCCAAAGGGTGCGCATTATGCCTGACACTACATGAACACTTACAGTTGGTTTTATGACTGTAAGTCGTTCTATTCAAATGCTATTGAAGTTAGAAACGTGTATACCAAAGTCGTATACACTTTAGAGACGGTCCCTAAATGTGCGAATGTCCAACATCAAGCCAGTCTATATGCCAGTCTATCACTGGCTGTGCGCGTTATTCTGAGTCCTTCTGCTTGCCTGTGAGTTTGGACTTTAACATCACTAGTCCATTAAGCTACGTTAAGCGTATATGTCCAGCAGGGGAATCCTGAAGTATTGAGGGAAACCCTAATAGCCTGCATGCAGCACATCGCCACAATATAAAGTTAAGGCAACTAAACAACCAAGAGAAATATATGTCAACCTCAAAAATGTAACATTGGATCTGTATATCCGCATCGGGGAATAAAATTATGATCTCTTTCACGGTAGAGAAATATGCATGTAGGCTACACAGGAAAAGTAACCGTGAAGGCACCGAATTTAACAAAAACAGCCGTCATAATAATCACAAATAAACTTACATTGCTGTAAATGAGTTTTATGAATGAATGACTTGGTCTAATTTTGCTGGTCTTCGTCAACAACACGCGCTTTTGCACCCCCTGCTGGTGAGGTCGACTAACAGCAGATGGAGAGTATGCTCGGCAATCTTCTGCTTTTCCTGCAGCTCCTGGATGTCAACGTTGAATTTACTGTCGAATTTGAACCACTGAATTTGTGGAAGCGAATTTGCAAAGCGAAATAAAATCGCCCGAAAATTGCATGTTGAATATTATTGGTTGTATTTTCAAACAGTTTGAATATTTTGGAAATGAAATATGAATGGTGAATATGGATTATTGAATTTTTAATAATGAAAATGTGTTTGAAATGTTTTTAATTGAAATATTCACAGCTTAAATATTCAACCATGCTAAATTTCAGCCCATAAAAAAGCAAGCCCTAAAAATACAATGCATAAAAATGCAAGCATGGTTAATGCAATGCCTATTTTTTTTTCAAGTAGTGCAATTCAACAGGCTTTTTATTTCAAAAACATTTGACATTATTTTACTTCCATAGGTGTTCCTAATAATCCTTTAGGTGAGTGTATATCCCACATTTCATTCCCACGTTACAGTAAATCCATGGTAAATGGATTCAGTATCAATTCAGATTGACTGTATCAGTGTTTCTCCTGTTCGTCAGCTCTGTTTCATCTGCCTTTAAACTGGTTTAAATCACCGAGTCATTTGTGTTCTTCGCTGAATTCAAGCGCTTCTCACTGGATTTCGTGAGCGAGACGATCAGAGTAAACGCGTCCAGAGCCCGTCTAACGGAGAACCTTGGCACTTTCTATTAGCCCCATTGTGTATCATCTTGCAACTTTCAAATTACTTGAACAAAAATTACATCCTGAGAAAAGTGGATTTCTGGGGGTGAAACCCCATAGACTCCCATTCATTCTGCACTCGCCTGCGAGCGCCCCCGCATGGACAGAGAGTATTACAGCAGCCAGTCCAGAAACCGGAAGTAACCAGACAGTGCCAATTCTCTTCAATTAGACATTCTCTGATGCGTCTGCTCTAGTGAGCTCGCGCTGCCGTTTAGACTTTGAGCCGAGCGGATAATCAAATGAGTTTCGTTCCGCTTTTGGCGCATAAACATTATCGAACATTTACGATCTCGTTTTATCGAGAAAAATTATATCGCGATAATTATCGTTATCGTTTTATCGCCCAGCCCTACGCAAAACCGTGCAAATTATACTTGTTCTCAAATTGTTAATGTTAACAACGTCAGCATTGCGTGACTACATGTAATGTCCTTCCGATATTATCCTTGTTTTCGCATGGACCGGTTGTAGTCTCTTTTTTTCGGTAGCCGCTCCGAAGTCGTTTGAACCTTTCTGGATCCGCCATCAAATTGATAAGTTTCATTATATCAAATGCTGTGAGAAAAGGCTATAAATCTCCACCTCCAGCATCCTCACACGCAATATAGCTTACTAGCCGAGACTCTTCTTTATGTGTACAGATGTGACGTAATGACTCAATATAGTCTACTAGCCGATACTCTTCTTCATGTGTACAGATGTGACGTAATGACTCAATATAGTCTACTAGCCGAGACTCTTCTTTATGTGTACAGATGTGACGTAATGACTCAATATAGTCTACTAGCCGAGACTCTTCTTCATGTGTACAGATGTGACGTAATGACTCAATATAGTCTACTAGCCGAGACTCTTCTTTATGTGTACAGATGTGACGTAATGACTCAATATAGTCTACTAGCCGAGACTCTTCTTTATGTGTACAGATGTGACGTAATGACTCAATATAGTCTACTAGCCGAGACTCTTCTTTATGTGTACAGATGTGACGTAATGACTCAATATAGTCTACTAGCCGAGACTCTTCTTTATGTGTGCAGATGTGACGTAATGACTCAATATAGTCTACTAGCCGAGACTCTTCTTTATGTGTACAGATGTGACGTAATGACTCAATATAGTCTACTAGCCGAGACTCTTCTTTATGTGTACAGATGTGACGTAATGACTCAATATAGTCTACTAGCCGAGACTCTTCTTTATGTGTACAGATGTGACGTAATGACTCAATATAGTCTACTAGCCGAGACTCTTCTTTATGTGTACAGATGTGACTTAATGACTCAATATAGTCTACTAGCCGAGACTCTTCTTTATGTGTACAGATGTGACGTAATGACTCAATATAGTCTACTAGCCGAGACTCTTCTTTATGTGTACAGATGTGACGTAATGACTCAATATAGTCTACTAGCCGAGACTCTTCTTCATGTGTACAGATGTGACGTAATGACTCAATATAGTCTACTAGCCGAGACTCTTCTTCATGTGTACAGATGTGACGTAATGACTCAATATAGTCTACTAGCCGAGACTCTTCTTCATGTGTACAGATGTGACGTAATGACTCAATATAGTCTACTAGCCGAGACTCTTCTTCATGTGTACAGATGTGACGTAATGACTCAATTTAGTCTACTAGCCGAGACTCTTCTTTATGTGTACAGATGTGACGTAATGACTAAATATAGTCTACTAGCCGAGACTCTTCTTCGTGTGTACAGATGTGACGTAATGACTCAATATAGTCTACTAGCCGAGACTCTTCTTTATGTGTACAGATGTGACGTAATGACTCAATATAGTCTACTAGCCGAGACACTTCTTTATGTGTACAGATGTGACGTAATGACTCAATATAGCCTACTAGCCGAGACACTTCTTCATGTGTACAGATGTGACGTAATGACTCAATATAGCCTACTAGCCGAGACACTTCTTTATGTGTACAGATGTGACGTAATGACTCAATATAGCCTACTAGCCGAGACACTTCTTTATGTGTACAGATGTGACGTAATGACTCAATATAGTCTACTAGCCGAGACTCTTCTTTATGTGTACAGATGTGACGTAATGACTCAATATAGTCTACTAGCCGAGACTCTTCTTCATGTGTACAGATGTGACGTAATGACTCAATATAGTCTACTAGCCGAGACTCTTCTTCATGTGTACAGATGTGACGTAATGACTCAATATAGTCTACTAGCCGAGACTCTTCTTCATGTGTACAGATGTGACGTAATGACTCAATATAGTCTACTAGCCGAGACTCTTCTTCATGTGTACAGATGTGACGTAATGACTCAATTTAGTCTACTAGCCGAGACTCTTCTTCATGTGTCCAGATGTGACGTAATGACTCAATATAGTCTACTAGCCGAGACTCTTCTTCGTGTGTACAGATGTGACGTAATGACTCAATATAGTCTACTAGCCGAGACTCTTCTTTATGTGTACAGATGTGACGTAATGACTCAATATAGTCTACTAGCCGAGACTCTTCTTTATGTGTACAGATGTGACGTAATGACTCAATATAGTCTACTAGCCGAGACACTTCTTTATGTGTACAGATGTGACGTAATGACTCAATATAGCCTACTAGCCGAGACACTTCTTTATGTGTACAGATGTGACGTAATGACTCAATATAGCCTACTAGCCGAGACTCTTCTTTATGTGTACAGATGTGACGTAATGACTCAATATAGTCTACTAGCCGAGACTCTTCTTCATGTGTACAGATGTGACGTAATGACTCAATATAGTCTACTAGCTGAGACTCTTCTTCATGTGTACAGATGTGACGTAATGACTCAATATAGTCTACTAGCCGAGACTCTTCTTCATGTGTACAGATGTGACGTAATGACTCAATAGTCTACTAGCCGAGACTCTTCTTCATGTGTACAGATGTGACGTAATGACTCAATATAGTCTACTAGCCGAGACTCTTCTTCATGTGTACAGATGTGACGTAATGACTCAATATAGTCTACTAGCCGAGACTCTTCTTCATGTGTACAGATGTGACGTAATGACTCAATATAGTCTACTAGCCGAGACTCTTCTTTATGTGTTCAGATGTGACGTAATTACTCAATATAGTCTACTAGCCGAGACTCTTCTTTATGTGTACAGATGTGACGTAATGACTCAATATAGTCTACTAGCCGAGACTCTTCTTCATGTGTACAGATGTGACGTAATGACTCAATATAGTCTACTAGCTGAGACTCTTCTTTATGTGTTCAGATGTGACGTAATTACTCAATATAGTCTACTAGCCGAGACTCTTCTTTATGTGTACAGATGTGAAGTAATGACTCAATATAGTCTACTAGCCGAGACTCTTCTTTATGTGTACAGATGTGACGTAATGACTCAATATAGTCTACTAGCCGAGACTCTTCTTCATGTGTACAGATGTGACGTAATGACTCAATATAGTCTACTAGCCGAGACTCTTCTTCGTGTGTACAGATGTGACGTAATGACTCAATATAGTCTACTAGCCGAGACTCTTCTTTATGTGTACAGATGTGACGTAATGACTCAATATAGTCTACTAGCCGAGACTCTTCTTTATGTGTCCAGATGTGACGTAATGACTCAATATAGTCTACTAGCCGAGACTCTTCTTCGTGTGTACAGATGTGACGTAATGACTCAATATAGTCTACTAGCCGAGACTCTTCTTTATGTGTACAGATGTGACGTAATGACTCAATATAGTCTACTAGCCGAGACTCTTCTTCGTGTGTACAGATGTGACGTAATGACTCAATATAGTCTACTAGCTGAGACTCTTCTTTATGTGTTCAGATGTGACGTAATTACTCAATATAGTCTACTAGCCGAGACTCTTCTTTATGTGTCCAGATGTGACGTAATGACTCAATATAGTCTACTAGCCGAGACTCTTCTTCATGTGTACAGATGTGACGTAATGACTCAATAGTCTACTAGCCGAGACTCTTCTTCATGTGTACAGATGTGACGTAATGACTCAATATAGTCTACTAGCCGAGACTCTTCTTTATGTGTACAGATGTGACGTAATGACTCAATATAGTCTACTAGCCGAGACTCTTCTTTATGTGTACAGATGTGACGTAATGACTCAATATAGTCTACTAGCCGAGACTCTTCTTTATGTGTACAGATGTGACGTAATGACTCAATATAGTCTACTAGCCGAGACTCTTCTTCGTGTGTACAGATGTGACGTAATGACTCAATATAGTCTACTAGCCGAGACTCTTCTTTATGTGTACAGATGTGACGTAATGACTCAATATAGCCTACTAGCCGAGACTCTTCTTCATGTGTACAGATGTGATGTAATGACTCAATATAGTCTACTAGCCGAGACTCTTCTTCATGTGTACAGATGTGACGTAATGACTCAATATAGTCTACTAGCCGAGACTCTTCTTCATGTGTACAGATGTGACGTAATGACTCAATATAGTCTACTAGCCGAGACTCTTCTTTATGTGTACAGATGTGACGTAATGACTCAATATAGCCTACTAGCCGAGACTCTTCTTCATGTGTACAGATGTGACGTAATGACTCAATATAGTCTACTAGCCGAGACTCTTCTTTATGTGTACAGATGTGACGTAATGACCCAATATAGCCTACTAGCCGAGACTCTTCTTTATGTGTCCAGATGTGACGTAATGACTCAATATAGTCTACTAGCCGAGACTCTTCTTCATGTGTACAGATGTGACGTAATGACTCAATAGTCTACTAGCCGAGACTCTTCTTCATGTGTACAGATGTGACGTAATGACTCAATATAGTCTACTAGCCGAGACTCTTCTTTATGTGTACAGATGTGACGTAATGACTCAATATAGTCTACTAGCCGAGACTCTTCTTTATGTGTACAGATGTGACGTAATGACTCAATATAGTCTACTAGCCGAGACTCTTCTTCGTGTGTACAGATGTGACGTAATGACTCCATATAGTCTACTAGCCGAGACTCTTCTTTATGTGTACAGATGTGACGTAATGACTCAATATAGCCTACTAGCCGAGACTCTTCTTCATGTGTACAGATGTGATGTAATGACTCAATATAGTCTACTAGCCGAGACTCTTCTTCATGTGTACAGATGTGACGTAATGACTCAATATAGTCTACTAGCCGAGACTCTTCTTCATGTGTACAGATGTGACGTAATGACTCAATATAGTCTACTAGCCGAGACTCTTCTTTATGTGTACAGATGTGACGTAATGACTCAATATAGCCTACTAGCCGAGACTCTTCTTCATGTGTACAGATGTGACGTAATGACTCAATATAGTCTACTAGCCGAGACTCTTCTTTATGTGTACAGATGTGACGTAATGACCCAATATAGCCTACTAGCCGAGACTCTTCTTCATGTGTACAGATGTGACGTAATGACTCAATATAGTCTACTAGCCGAGACTCTTCTTTATGTGTACAGATGTGACGTAATGACTCAATATAGTCTACTAGCCGAGACTCTTCTTTATGTGTGCAGATGTGACGTAATGACTCAATATAGCCTACTAGCCGAGACTCTTCTTTATGTGTACAGATGTGACGTAATGACTCAATATAGCCTACTAGCCGAGACTCTTCTTTATGCGTACAGATGTGACGTAATGACTCAATATAGTCTACTAGCCGAGACTCTTCTTTATGTGTACAGATGTGACGTAATGACTCAATATAGTCTACTAGCCGAGACTCTTCTTTATGTGTGCAGATGTGACGTAATGACTCAATATAGTCTACTAGCCGAGACTCTTCTTTATGTGTACAGATGTGACGTAATGACTCAATATAGCCTACTAGCCGAGACTCTTCTTTATGTGTACAGATGTGACGTAATGACCCAATATAGCCTACTAGCCGAGACTCTTCTTCATGTGTACAGATGTGACGTAATGACTCAATATAGTCTACTAGCCGAGACTCTTCTTTATGTGTACAGATGTGACGTAATGACTCAATATAGTCTACTAGCCGAGACTCTTCTTTATGTGTACAGATGTGACGTAATGACTCAATATAGCCTACTAGCCGAGACTCTTCTTTATGTGTACAGATGTGACGTAATGACCCAATATAGCCTACTAGCCGAGACTCTTCTTCATGTGTACAGATGTGACGTAATGACTCAATATAGTCTACTAGCCGAGACTCTTCTTTATGTGTACAGATGTGACGTAATGACCCAATATAGTCTACTAGCCGAGACTCTTCTTTATGTGTACAGATGTGACGTAATGACTCAATAGTCTACTAGCCGAGACTCTTCTTCATGTGTACAGATGTGACGTAATGACTCAATATAGTCTACTAGCCGAGACTCTTCTTTATGTGTACAGATGTGACGTAATGACTCAATATAGCCTACTAGCCGAGACTCTTCTTTATGTGTACAGATGTGACGTAATGACTCAATATAGTCTACTAGCCGAGACTCTTCTTTATGTGTACAGATGTGACGTAATGACTCAATATAGTCTACTAGCCGAGACTCTTCTTCATGTGTACAGATGTGACGTAATGACTCAATATAGTCTACTAGCCGAGACTCTTCTTCATGTGTACAGATGTGACGTAATGACTCAATATAGCCTACTAGCCGAGACTCTTCTTCATGTGTACAGATGTGACGTAATGACCCAATATAGTCTACTAGCCGAGACTCTTCTTTATGTGTACAGATGTGACGTAATGACTCAATATAGTCTACTAGCCGAGACTCTTCTTCATGTGTACAGATGTGACGTAATGACTCAATATAGTCTACTAGCCGAGACTCTTCTTCATGTGTACAGATGTGACGTAATGACTCAATATAGTCTACTAGCCGAGACTCTTCTTTATGTGTACAGATGTGACGTAATGACTCAATATAGCCTACTAGCCGAGACTCTTCTTTATGTGTACAGATGTGACGTAATGACTCAATATAGTCTACTAGCCGAGACTCTTCTTTATGTGTACAGATGTGACGTAATGACTCAATATAGTCTACTAGCCGAGACTCTTCTTCATGTGTACAGATGTGACGTAATGACTCAATATAGCCTACTAGCCGAGACTCTTCTTTATGTGTACAGATGTGACGTAATGACTCAATATAGCCTACTAGCCGAGACTCTTCTTTATGTGTACAGATGTGACGTAATGACTCAATATAGTCTACTAGCCGAGACTCTTCTTTATGTGTACAGATGTGACGTAATGACTCAATATAGTCTACTAGCCGAGACTCTTCTTTATGTGTACAGATGTGACGTAATGACTCAATATAGTCTACTAGCCGAGACTCTTCTTCATGTGTCCAGATGTGACGTAATGACTCAATATAGTCTACTAGCCGAGACTCTTCTTTATGTGTACAGATGTGACGTAATGACTCAATATAGTCTACTAGCCGAGACTCTTCTTCATGTGTACAGATGTGACGTAATGACTCAATATAGTCTACTAGCCGAGACTCTTCTTTATGTGTACAGATGTGACGTAATGACTCAATATAGTCTACTAGCCGAGACTCTTCTTCATGTGTACAGATGTGACGTAATGACTCAATATAGTCTACTAGCCGAGACTCTTCTTCATGTGTACAGATGTGACGTAATGACTCAATATAGTCTACTAGCCGATACTCTTCTTCATGTGTACAGATGTGACGTAATGACTCAATATAGCCTACTAGCCGAGACTCTTCTTTATGTGTACAGATGTGACGTAATGACTCAATATAGTCTACTAGCCGAGACTCTTCTTCATGTGTACAGATGTGACGTAATGACTCAATATAGTCTACTAGCCGAGACTCTTCTTTATGTGTCCAGATGTGACGTAATGACTCAATATAGTCTACTAGCCGAGACTCTTCTTTATGTGTACAGATGTGACGTAATGACTCAATATAGTCTACTAGCCGAGACTCTTCTTTATGTGTCCAGATGTGACGTAATGACTCAATATAGTCTACTAGCCGAGACTCTTCTTTATGTGTCCAGATGTGACGTAATGACTCAATATAGTCTACTAGCCGAGACTCTTCTTCATGTGTACAGATGTGACGTAATGACTCAATATAGTCTACTAGCCGAGACTCTTCTTCATGTGTACAGATGTGACGTAATGACTCAATATAGTCTACTAGCCGAGACTCTTCTTCATGTGTACAGATGTGACGTAATGACTCAATATAGTCTACTAGCCGATACTCTTCTTCATGTGTACAGATGTGACGTAATGACTCAATATAGCCTACTAGCCGAGACTCTTCTTTATGTGTACAGATGTGACGTAATGACTCAATATAGTCTACTAGCCGAGACTCTTCTTTATGTGTCCAGATGTGACGTAATGACTCAATATAGTCTACTAGCCGAGACTCTTCTTCATGTGTACAGATGTGACGTAATGACTCAATATAGTCTACTAGCCGAGACTCTTCTTCATGTGTACAGATGTGACGTAATGACTCAATATAGTCTACTAGCCGAGACTCTTCTTCATGTGTACAGATGTGACGTAATGACTCAATATAGTCTACTAGCCGAGACTCTTCTTCATGTGTACAGATGTGACGTAATGACTCAATATAGTCTACTAGCCGATACTCTTCTTCATGTGTACAGATGTGAAGTAATGACTCAATATAGCCTACTAGCCGAGACTCTTCTTTATGTGTACAGATGTGACGTAATGACTCAATATAGTCTACTAGCCGAGACTCTTCTTCATGTGTACAGATGTGACGTAATGACTCAATATAGTCTACTAGCCGAGACTCTTCTTTATGTGTCCAGATGTGACGTAATGACTCAATATAGTCTACTAGCCGAGACTCTTCTTTATGTGTACAGATGTGACATAATGACTCAATATAGTCTACTAGCCGAGACTCTTCTTTATGTGTCCAGATGTGACGTAATGACTCAATATAGTCTACTAGCCGAGACTCTTCTTCATGTGTACAGATGTGACGTAATGACTCAATATAGTCTACTAGCCGAGACTCTTCTTCATGTGTACAGATGTGACGTAATGACTCAATATAGTCTACTAGCCGAGACTCTTCTTCATGTGTCCAGATGTGACGTAATGACTCAATATAGTCTACTAGCCGAGACTCTTCTTCATGTGTACAGATGTGACGTAATGACTCAATATAGTCTACTAGCCGAGACTCTTCTTTATGTGTACAGATGTGACGTAATGACTCAATATAGTCTACTAGCCGAGACTCTTCTTCATGTGTACAGATGTGACGTAATGACTCAATATAGCCTACTAGCCGAGACTCTTCTTTATGTGTCCAGATGTGACGTAATGACTCAATAGTCTACTAGCCGAGACTCTTCTTCATGTGTAAAGATGTGACGTAATGACTCAATATAGTCTACTAGCCGAGACTCTTCTTCATGTGTACAGATGTGACGTAATGACTCAATATAGTCTACTAGCCGAGACTCTTCTTCGTGTGTACAGATGTGACGTAATGACTCAATATAGTCTACTAGCCGAGACTCTTCTTTATCTGTACAGATGTGACGTAATGACTCAATATAGTCTACTAGCCGAGACTCTTCTTTATGTGTACAGATGTGACGTAATGACTCAATATAGTCTACTAGCCGAGACTCTTCTTTATGTGTACAGATGTGACGTAATGACTCAATATAGTCTACTAGCCGAGACTCTTCTTTATGTGTACAGATGTGACGTAATGACTCAATATAGTCTACTAGCCGAGACTCTTCTTTATGTGTACAGATGTGACGTAATGACTCAATATAGTCTACTAGCCGAGACTCTTCTTTATGTGTACAGATGTGACGTAATGACTCAATAAAGCCTACTAGCCGAGACTCTTCTTCATGTGTAAAGATGTGACGTAATGACTCAATATAGTCTACTAGCCGAGACTCTTCTTCATGTGTACAGATGTGACGTAATGACTCAAAGATATGCTCGAATCTCCCGCTGAAATCCACCAGTACCACTGGAATTAAAAACATTATCACAAGCTTACCGCTTTGAATCGAGCTAAGGCAAGCAGAGAGTTTTGAACACTGACTGGTTATGTATTTTCTCAAATGTGTATTTTGGATCATTTTTAACCCAAAAAAGTGCTACGGACTGCAGCTTTAATGGAAACACTGTCATTTCGCACTCGTTTTTTTTCGACATTTAGAAAAAAGAAAGCGCAAAAGTTTTGCACATCTGTAATGGAAACACGCCTACTTTCCAGACCCTTCACCCTCTCTCTTCCTCTCTGGTGGAACGAGCTGCACACCTCCACCCGAACTGCTGACACCATCACAGCTTTCAGGAATACACACCTTTTCCACACTCGTGCTTGTTCCCCAATCTAGCTCTCTAACAAACATGGCATTGTATAGTGAATAATATCCTCTTTCAGATGAGGCGTGTGTCTCGCACCTGAAGCCGATCTGGTTGATGTGGTCGGTCTCCAGAAGCATCTTCCACAGCAGACACAGGAACAGCGGCGGAGAGCCCTGCATGGAGAAGTGCGTGATGATGTCGTTCTCGTTGGTCATGGACTTCCACTTGCGGTACTCCTCCTCCACGTTCTTCTTCAGGTTAAAGCGGCTCTCCTGAGGAACATTATTCTGCTTGAAGAACGCCTGGAGGATGAATACAACAGAGAACTCAAGTTATTATTCATCAGATTAAAGGCCGTTCACTCCAAGAGCTATAACTGTAAAGGGGCTCTTCCCAACTTGTAGTGGTTCATTTGAGCCATTAGTCGACTAGTTGCATGTTTATGATATTAATTAAGTTACTTAAATATATATGGGGGGGCATTGAAAAATGGTTTGAGATTGAGTATTATATGTAGCATTGCTAACATTGTTCTGCATTACAGAGGAATACTAAACCAGAATAATGATCCCAAAAAACTTGCCGCAGCACACCGGGGAAAAAAACAGAAGTGAAGCGAGTTAGAGTGTGTGTGTGTGTGTGAATACCTGCAGCGGAGCAGGGAAGCAGCTGAGTGTGTGAGAGGCCCAGTTATGAGGTGTGAAGTTCATGATGGTCTGCAGGATGTCTTTACACCAGGTGCCCTGAATAGAGTCCGAGCCAGTGAAGAAATCTGCACAAAAGAAATGTCAAGCAAACTGAAAAACTGTGCATAAAAAAAATTGGTGTCAGATTATACTATGCATTCTCTTACTGGATAAAATATGATATTTCTGGAGAAAAAAAAAATAGTTAGAAAAAGTTAGATATAATTATCATCACTGGACAAGAAATGTACCCCATATTATAGAATGACCCCTGCATATAAACTGCTAATGTATCATGAGTGGAGTGTGTTGCTGGTGTGAGTACCTGTTACGTGTGTATCCTCATGAGTGGAGTGTGTTGCTGGTGTGAGTACCTGTGACGTGTGTATCATCATGAGTGGAGTGTGTTGCTGGTGTGAGTACCTGTGACGTGTGTATCATCATGAGAGGAGTGTGTTGCTGGTGTGAGTACCTGTGACGTGTGTATCATCATGAGTGGAGTGTGTTGCTGGTGTGAGTACCCGTGACGTGTGTATCATCATGAGTGGAGTGTGTTGCTGGTGTGAGTACCTGTGACGTGTGTATCATCATGAGAGGAGTGTGTTGCTGGTGTGAGTACCTGTGACGTGTGTATCATCATGAGAGGAGTGTGTTGCTGGTGTGAGTACCTGTGACGTGTGTATCATCATGAGTGGAGTGTGTAGCTGGTGTGAGTACCTGTGACGTGTGTATCATCATGAGAGGAGTGTGTTGCTGGTGTGAGTACCTGTGACGTGTGTATCATCATGAGTGGAGTGTGTTGCTGGTGTGAGTACCTGTGACGTGTGTATCATCATGAGTGGAGTGTGTTGCTGGTGTGAGTACCTGTGACGTGTGTATCATCATGAGTGGAGTGTGTTGCTGGTGTGAGTACCTGTGACGTGTGTATCATCATGAGTGGAGTGTGTTGCTGGTGTGAGTACCTGTGACGTGTGTATCATCATGAGTGGGGTGTGTTGCTGGTG
This sequence comes from Rhinichthys osculus, assembly GCA_029959095.1. NCBI lineage: Eukaryota > Metazoa > Chordata > Actinopteri > Cypriniformes > Leuciscidae > Rhinichthys > Rhinichthys osculus. Next base: position 39,445,659 of record JARWKJ010000012.1, read on the forward strand.
TGAGTACCTGTGACGTGTGTATCCTCATGAGTGGAGTGTGTTGCTGGTGTGAGTACCTGTGACGTGTGTATCATCATGAGTGGAGTGTGTTGCTGGTGTGAGTACCTGTGACGTGTGTATCATCATGAGTGGGGTGTGTTGCTGGTGTGAGTACCTGTGACGTGTGTATCATCATGAGTGGAGTGTGTTGCTGGTGTGAGTACCTGTGACGTGTGTATCATCATGAGTGGGGTGTGTTGCTGGTGTGAGTACCTGTGACGTGTGTATCATCATGAGTGGAGTGTGTTGCTGGTGTGAGTACCCGTGACGTGTGTATCATCATGAGTGGAGTGTGTTGCTGGTGTGAGTACCTGTGACGTGTGTATCATCATGAGTGGGGTGTGTTGCTGGTGTGAGTACCTGTGACGTGTGTATCATCATGAGTGGAGTGTGTTGCTGGTGTGAGTACCTGTGACGTGTGTATCATCATGAGTGGAGTGTGTTACTGGTGTGAGTACCTGTGACGTGTGTATCATCATGAGAGGAGTGTGTTGCTGGTGTGAGTACCTGTGACGTGTGTATCATCATGAGTGGAGTGTGTTGCTGGTGTGAGTACCTGTGACGTGTGTATCATCATGAGTGGAGTGTGTTACTGGTGTGAGTACCTGTGACGTGTGTATCATCATGAGAGGAGTGTGTTGCTGGTGTGAGTACCCGTGACGTGTGTATCATCATGAGTGGAGTGTGTTGCTGGTGTGAGTACCTGTGACGTGTGTATCATCATGAGTGGAATGTGTTACTGGTGTGAGTACCTGTGACGTGTGTATCATCATGAGTGGAGTGTGTTACTGGTGTGAGTACCCGTGACGTGTGTATCATCATGAGTGGAGTGTGTTGCTGGTGTGAGTACCTGTGACGTGTGTATCATCATGAGTGGAGTGTGTTGCTGGTGTGAGTACCTGTGACGTGTGTATCATCATGAGTGGAGTGTGTAGCTGGTGTGAGTACCTGTGACGTGTGTATCATCATGAGTGGAGTGTGTTGCTGGTGTGAGTACCTGTGACGTGTGTATCATCATGAGTGGAGTGTGTTGCTGGTGTGAGTACCTGTGACGTGTGTATCATCATGAGAGGAGTGTGTTGCTGGTGTGAGTACCTGTGACGTGTGTATCATCATGAGAGGAGTGTGTTGCTGGTGTGAGTACCTGTGACGTGTGTATCATCATGAGTGGAGTGTGTTGGTGGTGTGAGTACCTGTGACGTGTGTATCATCATGAGTGGAGTGTGTTGCTGGTGTGAGTACCTGTGACGTGTGTATCATCATGAGTGGAGTGTGTTGCTGGTGTGAGTACCTGTGACGTGTGTATCATCATGAGAGGAGTGTGTTGCTGGTGTGAGTACCTGTGACGTGTGTATCATCATGAGTGGAGTGTGTTGCTGGTGTGAGTACCTGTGACGTGTGTATCATCATGAGAGGAGTGTGTTGCTGGTGTGAGTACCTGTGACGTGTGTATCATCATGAGAGGAGTGTGTTGCTGGTGTGAGTACCTGTGACGTGTGTATCATCATGAGAGGAGTGTGTTGCTGGTGTGAGTACCTGTGACGTGTGTATCATCATGAGTGGAGTGTGTTGCTGGTGTGAGTACCTGTGACGTGTGTATCATCATGAGTGGAGTGTGTTGCTGGTGTGAGTACCTGTGACGTGTGTATCATCATGAGTGGAGTGTGTTGCTGGTGTGAGTACCTGTGACGTGTGTATCATCATGAGAGGAGTGTGTTGCTGGTGTGAGTACCTGTGACGTGTGTATCATCATGAGAGGAGTGTGTTGCTGGTGTGAGTACCTGTGACGTGTGTATCATCATGAGTGGAGTGTGTTGCTGGTGTGAGTACCTGTGACGTGTGTATCATCATGAGTGGAGTGTGTTGCTGGTGTGAGTACCTGTGACGTGTGTATCATCATGAGTGGAGTGTGTAGCTGGTGTGAGTACCTGTGACGTGTGTATCATCATGAGTGGAGTGTGTTGCTGGTGTGAGTACCTGTGACGTGTGTATCATCATGAGTGGAGTGTGTTGCTGGTGTGAGTACCTGTGACGTGTGTATCATCATGAGAGGAGTGTGTTGCTGGTGTGAGTACCTGTGACGTGTGTAGCTCGAGCCAGCGTGAGGATGAGCGCTCGGTTCAGCTCCTCGGACTCCGCCGACAGCACAGTTTTAGGGTCGTTGAGGAAGCGTGTGAACTGAGGCTGAACCTCTGAACTCCCCAGAGCCGTGATGAGCCTCAGAGCCGTGCTCTCCACACTGCACGCACACACACACACACACAGTGAGACGACACCACCTATCACAGCTGTATACACAGAGCATGCTGTATCCCATAATGCAATGTGCTTGACTCTACATTTCCAGTGAAAGGTGCAAGTAATATCATCGGTGACCTATATTTCTTAACTCGTTGTTTGATTAGACTTTTTCACAAAAAACTGAATTAAACATTTTAAAGACATAGGAGTGTAATAGTACACTAAAAAGGATGGTAAGTTTCGCACCTCGGTTTAGAAGTCACGGTTGGAAGTGTTTTCAGTACAACACAGGGAGAAAACTAAATGGTAACACTTCAAAACAAGGTTCCTTTGTTAACATGAGTTTACCACATTTAACATTTAGTATGTCAAATACTTCTAAAACATTTATTAATGTTAATTCCAACATTTACTAATACATTATTAAAATCAAAAGTTGTATCTGTTCATATTTAATGGACCTGAATGACCGTGAACTAACAGTGAAGTTATATTTTGCATTGTTTGTATGATGTATTGCTCATTGTTAATGAATGCATTAATTAAAGGGGGGGTGAAACACTCAGTTTCACTCAATCTTATGTTAATCTTGAGTACCTATAGAGTAGTATTGCATCCTTCATATCTCCAAAAAGTCTTTAGTTTTAATATATTTATAAAAGAAAGATAGGCTGTACCGAGTCTTTCCGGAAAAACCCGAGCGGGTGGAGGCGTGCCGTGTGGGCGGAGCTAAATAATCACGACACGAGCGCGTGAAGCTTTTGCGTTGAGAGCGTCTGGAAGCTGTGAGTGACATCCGAAAATAAACCATGGCTAACAATCAGATAGTAATCCCATGCAGAACAAGGATCTAAACAATACTAAGGGCTCGTTCATACAGAACGAGATGGGCAGTGAAATGGGTGAAAAACATAAGGTCTCGAGCGTTGTTTTTTTTAAATAGAAATGATTTGAACTTGAGCGCAGTGTTTTTAGAACACCATGTCATGTGCGAGTTTTACAACATTTGTGTGTTGTAAACAGACAGACTCGTGGTTTATGAGGACATGATTTATTTTTACAATAAACAAACTGACACCTACAGTGGCCAGCTAAACAAATGTATTTAAACACACACACCATACATCGCATGCTCCATAGATACATTAACTGTATGTGATCATGTTGTTTACTTGCTGTGCTTACACGCCGATAGTTAACAACTCACAGACATTTGAAGCAGTTTTACTCTCCGCCTGCGGTTCCAACGCACGACCGTGAACCTTTATCGTTGGGACTGCTCCATCTTTAAGTATTAGGCGATCTGCAAATCCGGCGTTGAACTGGGCCTTGTTTATAAAACTATTACCGTCGAAATGAAGGGAACAAACAAAAACACTTGCACAACTCCGTTGCTGCTCTGGAAAAACAAAATCCATCCACAGGTCCCTTAACGCTGGGTTCTTTGGAAATTTGTGCAGTGTTGTCTTGCCCTGGCAACCAAAAACACACTTTTTTGGTGCCATTTTTTTAATTGCAGCGCAGCCGACCGAGCCCAGCGCTCTGATGGGCATAGGCGTACTCTCGCACGCACTAGGCTACAGATGCGCGTGCGCCCTTCAGGGAGAAGTGCCCTTAAGAGCCGTATAAGGAAATTCCGGCCACTCTGACGTCACACACGCCCGTATTCGAAAAAAACTTTCCGAAACTTGTGACAAACCGGAAGGAGTATTTTTGGAACAGAATTACTCAATCAAACTTACAACTTCATTTTTGAAACTTTGTCCATGTTTAGCATGGGAATCCAACTCTTTAATAGTGTAAAAAACTCACTATGCATGAAACAGCATTTCACCCCCCCTTTAACGTTAACTAACGAAATCTTATTGTAAAGTGTTACCAACAAAACTATTTTTTTTCTTTTTTGAAGAAACTATGTCTGTCTTTAAAATAAAAACTCTGTCAGTACCGGTGCAAAACACTCTTCGTGTTGCTGTTTATCTGTTGTAAATAAGGGAAGAGATTTGAAGTGCTTCTACTTTTGGATGAAAAATATTTAGCAAAATGTATATTTTAATAAGTAATAATAGTTTAGTTTAGTTTATTTTAGTAAGAACTATTGCACCCCGTCCGTCTGTTTGACATGCATGTGCTCGGCGGCGCTTATTCAGTGTAGACTGAAGTTTTAACAGAGACCATGTGGCTTTTTTTTTACCATCATTACAGATGATACAGCCATAAGATTTATGCGAAATACTCCTCTCAAATGCAATGGGAAACTCAGTGTCTCAGATTACGTTCAGCACACACAGAACTGCAGGCATGTGTAGAGTTGAACATTAGTTTGGTACACATGCATGCCGAACCGAAAGAGTCGTAATGAAAACTTTGGGTATGAGTACGTGTACTGTTACACCCCTACAAAGATGATAACTGGCAGACTCTTGCTGAATGAAGAGTATTGAGGTGAGGTCATGACCTGCACTCCCCGCGCAGGTCTCTAGCTTAAAGCATGAAGTAGTGTTGGTGTGAGTGTGTGGGCGGAGTCTAACCAGTGTTGGGCGGAGTCTAACCAGTGTTGGTGTGAGTGTGTGGGCGGAGTCTAACCAGTGTTGGTGTGAGTGTGTGGGCGGAGTCTAACCAGTGTTGGGTGGAGTCTAACCAGTGTTGGTGTGAGTGTGTGGGCGGAGTCTAACCAGTGTTGGGCAGAGTCTAACCAGTGTTGGTGTGAGTGTGTGGGCGGAGTCTAACCAGTGTTGGTGTGAGTGTGTGGGCGGAGTCTAACCAGTGTTGGGCGGAGTCTAATCAGTGTTGGTGTGAGTGTGTGGGTGGAGTCTAACCAGTGTTGGTGTGAGTGTGTGGGCGGAGTCTAACCAGTGTTGGTGTGAGTGTGTGGGCGGAGTCTAATCAGTGTTGGTGTGAGTATGTGGGCGGAGTCTAACCAGTGTTGGTGTGAGTGTGTGGGTGGATTATAACCAGTGTTGGTGTGAGTGTGTGGGCGGAATCTATCCAGTGTGAGTGTGTGGGCGGAGTCTAACCAGTGTGAGTGTGTGGGCGGAGTCTAACCAGTGTTGGTCTGTGTGTGGTCGGAGTCTAACCAGTGTGAGTGTGTGGGCGGAGTCTAACCAGTGTTGGTGTGTGGGCGAGTCTAACCAGTGTTGGTGTGTGGGCGGAGTCTAACCAGTGTGAGTGTGTGGGCGGAGTCTATCCAGTGTGAGTGTGTGGGCGGAGTCTATCCAGTGTGAGTGTGTGGGCGGAGTCTATCCAGTGTGAGTGTGTGGGCGGAGTCTAACCAGTGTGAGTGTGTGGGCGGAGTCTAATCAGTGTTGGTGTGTGTGTGGTCGGAGTCTAACCAGTGTGAGTGTGTGGGCGGAGTCTAACCAGTGTTGGTGTGTGGGCGAGTCTAACCAGTGTAAGTGTGTGGGCGGAGTCTAACCAGTGTCGGTGTGTGTGTGGTCGGAGTCTAACCAGTGTGAGTGTGTGGGCGGAGTGTGTGGGCGGAGTCTTACCAGTGTTGGTGTGAGTGTGTGGGCGGAGTCTATCCAGTGTGAGTGTGTGGGCGGAGTCTAACCAGTGTGAGTGTGTGGGCGGAGTCTATCCAGTGTGAGTGTGTGGGCGGAGTCTATCCAGTGTGAGTGTGTCTATCCAGTGTATCCAGTGTGAGTGTGTGGGCGGAGTGTGAGTGTGTGGGCGGAGTGTGAGTGTGTGGGCGGAGTCTAACCAGTGTGAGTGTGTGGGCGGAGTCTAATCAGTGTTGGTGTGTGTGTGGTCGGAGTCTAACCAGTGTGAGTGTGTGGGCGGAGTCTAACCAGTGTTGGTGTGTGGGCGAGTCTAACCAGTGTAAGTGTGTGGGCGGAGTCTAACCAGTGTCGGTGTGTGTGTGGTCGGAGTCTAACCAGTGTGAGTGTGTGGGCGGAGTGTGTGGGCGGAGTCTTACCAGTGTTGGTGTGAGTGTGTGGGCGGAGTCTATCCAGTGTGAGTGTGTGGGCGGAGTCTAACCAGTGTGAGTGTGTGGGCGGAGTCTATCCAGTGTGAGTGTGTGGGCGGAGTCTATCCAGTGTGAGTGTGTGGGCGGAGTCTAACCAGTGTGAGTGTGTGGGCGGAGTCTAACCAGTGTTAGTGTGTGTGTATGGGCGGAGTCTAACCAGTGTTGGTGTGTGTGTGGTTGGAGTCTAACCAGAGGTGCAGCTGGTTCTGGTTGGTCTGTGGAACGGCGGCGAGCGAGTGAAGGTGTGACAGGAGCTGCACGCGGTAATGAGGCTGAATGTGGTGCATGCGGTAACTGAACATCTCCAGCAGCGTGTGCAGGATCCCCCACGCATGAGACTTGAACACGTTCGGCAGAAGCTGACCTAGTGGAGGGTCAGAGAAACACAGTCACATCAAAGGACAAGGACCGAAGGACAGAAAATCAGAAACATCTGTGACGTGTGCGTCAGACTTACTGATGAAGCCTTTAATGCCGAGGGACTCGATCTCCATGTAGACCAGCAGGCGGCTGTACGTCTCCACCAAGGCGGGGGCCAGGGCAAGACTGGACTTGGCGTGGGCCAGTTTAATAACACGGGTTGCAATGCTGTGGATCAAGCTAAAGGGAAGAACAGAAGCTCCTCTGAGAATATGTGGCACTTGAATAAGCACAACTACAACACGTGACACTTGCATGCATCTGCATTTATTTATGGGATATAACACTTCTGTGATTTGCTGAAGACATTATTTATGCACAGAGAGGAGTAGCAAAGCATACATGGAGATACATGCATAAATGATTAAAGGGGTCATATAATGGTACATGCACTTTTTCAAGTTGATTGTACTGAAATGTGTGTTGGCAGTGTCTGTACACAACCATCATATAATGATAAAAATCCATCCAGTGGTTTTGTTTTAATCTCCTTATATGTTTTCCCCTGCCTCAAATCGAGCCATTCGACCGTGTGACGTCACAAGCTCGGAAGCCCCTCCCACGATTGTTGATTGACAGCAGCGTTTCAACACAGACCCGCCCTCGCTCATGAGCGAGCTGTCAATCATAGTCTGCGCGGACCGGCGCGGTCATTGTTGATATGCTGGAGCACTGTCTATGAGCAGAATGGCGTCTAAGCGATTGTGGTGTTCTGCTCTTGGGTGTAATAACGAACACAGTCATTTTAATGCTCCTGAATCCGAACCGCTGAAGACGCTGAAGTGGCTGAGTTTGTTTTCAAAGGGAATATTCCCCACGAGCAACGTCAATGCTCTCATGTTTGAGTGAATCATTTCTCACCAGACTGCTTTATAAACGAGGGTCAGTATAAAGCTGGTTTTGCTAAGAAGCTGCTCATGAATAAAGAATCGGTACCAGCTATTCGTGTTCCTGCTGAACCTCTAGAAGAACTGAAGTGAGTGTAACGTTTTATTAAACTTTATATTAATATTTATATCTTTGCAAATCGCTTCACGATGAATGAGTCTAAGGTTTACACTCAGGGTACATTACTGCATGTTTTCTATGTACGACGTTCTCCATATAATTCATAATCCCACGTTTATAATGAACAACACGTTATGGTTAATTGTGTTACAAATGTGTACGCACAGAACAGAGGGGCGGGGTGAGCGCAGCTCATGATCATTTAAAGGCATATGCACTGAAACGGCGTGCTGAAAACAGAGCTGTTTTTGACCAGGTAAAATAAGTGTTTTCTTACAATACTAATGAGAATTTTTAATTAAAGTATATTACATGGCCGGCTATTTTCATAAACGGACATTTCACCCTCTCCGTTTTCAAAAATAACATTGTGCACACCTGTCAGTTTTCAGAAAAGTGTTTGTTTACACAAACCCGTGTATATATGCTGTCAGGAGCATGCCAAACCTGTAGGTGGCAGTGTAACAAGAAGCTCAAGCTCACGTTAGCCAATCAGAATCCCGAAAATAGCAACAACAGCTCCTCGACATAATAGAGCAGCTATATTTGCAAATGCAAACAGACGAAAGGGTTTGCACCAACATAAATGCATCCATGATCACCAAAGCCAAATAAAAATGTAAACATAGGTTGCACTTTTGAAGCAGATGCAGATGCAAGAGGCGAATTCTCCATTTGCATGTAAACAAAGGGCACAAACGAAGGGAAATGTTTCCGTTTTTCAAAATAACCATGTACGTGTAAATGGGGCCTGGATTAGTCATCACACGCACCTTAAAGTCCCCTTGACAATCTCAAGATTGACCCTGCTTCAACACATCTGCCTTTTATTTTTAAGTCACCTTGAACACCTTGATTAGCTGGTCCAGGTGTGTTTGATAGGGATTGGAGTTGAACTCTTGGCCTCCCCTGCTATAGAGGTTCAAATGGAGGCTACAACAGAGCATCCAGCACCATGGAGGAATCCCATGCAGGTGCTAGAGACCCAATTAGTAAACAGACGTAATCCTACTGAAGCCATCATAACATGCTGAAAAAGTCATCAAAGGCACCTTAAAAGGTAGAGTGGACTGTCTATTCTCAAGAAATATAGCGATCTCTAGAGCAGGGGTGTCCTCCAACACACCTGTCTGGATCTACTGATCCTGAAGACCTTGATTAACTGGTTCAGGTGTGTTGATTAGGGTTGAAGTTAAACTACTGGAAGTTGGTCCCCCAGGAGTAGGATTAGGTACCCCTGCTATAGAGGTTCAAATAGAGGCTAAAACAGAGCGTCCCAAGAGGGAGATACCAACCTATTAATAAAACAGACATGATCCCACTGAAGGCATCATAATGTGCTGAAAAAAAATCATTAAACACACCATAAAAGGTTCAAATTGGAGCATCCTCAAGAGATGTAACCTCTACAATCCTGCTCCTGGAGGGCCGCTGTCCTGCAGAGCTCCAACACACCTGCCTGGAAGTTTCTAGCATGCCTAGTAAGACAGTGGCTGAATCAGAAATCACCCCCTATACCCTTAAATAGGGCACTATTTGAGGGGACAGCCATTTGTAGTGGTGTCTGGAAACATAGTGGACATTATTGAGTGCATTTATTCAATCCCACAATGCACTGCAATAACCGATGTACAGGTGAAACTCGACAAATTAGAATATTGTGCAAAAGTTCATTTTTTTTAGTAATTCAACTTAAAAGGTGAAATGAATATATTATATAGACACATTACATGCAAAGTGAGATATTTCTTTGCACTTTGCATAGACAGTTTATTTTACACAGACGCGTTTTGGCGTGTGCCTTCTTAAGTGTGCAGAGAATCATACTTTACCCAATCTTATATACCCACACCAAATTTATGGGTCTGGAGTGTGTTGGTCGGCTCTCAAGAGGGGGAGACCGTGAAAACCGCCTCCTTCAAAGGGAGGCTTGGTACATTTTTAATTTAAACACATGTATCCCCAATGGAATGAATGAGGACCTGTCTTTAAGCTGTTTCCTGTAAACATATTATGAGTATTATGCTGTATCAAATATGTGTCTTTGTCTTTCATTAATAGACTCATTGAAACATTGGCAACATGTGCATCATTTTAAAACTATTGGTTGATGTGATTATGGGTGTCAACTGGTGTGGGTATATAAGATCGGGTAAAGTATGATTCTCTGCACACTGAAGAAGGCACACGCCGAAACGCGTCTGTGTAAAATAAACTGTCTATGCAAAGTGCGGCCTCTTTTTTCCAATATAATCATCCAATCATTATGGATGATTATGCCTCGTCGAAATCGAGGCACCAATCAGAAGCGTTGGGGCGGGCTTTACACGATGACGACAGCGCTGGGATTTTGAAGCAGATTTTGTAGCCTACATTACAGAGATGGATGCCGCCCTCGAACATCACTCGTTCGAATCAGCTATCGAGTCTGTTTTAAGCCATTTGAACGTTTCCCTTTTGTTAAAAACCGAGCAAAGAACAACACTCGGAGATGTGTCTCCGCCGCTCTGCATACGTCATCTCCTTCATCGCTCTGATTGGGTTTAGGTCTATCCGCGACGCCCGTTGGTGACGCCCCTCTGGAAATGATTTGTCTATGACGCTTTGCCAGACCATAACTCAGTTACAACTGAGAATGGTCTGGTTTTAACCAGGCTAGTTGATTTGTGGATGGTGAAGGAACCTGTGCTTCTTTAATGCGCTTTGTACTGTAGCAGCACACAGGCCTTTTCTGAGGGGAGACCCATGGTACACTGTCCTTCTGTATTGGGACAAGCAACAACGGTGACCCCAACAACAGAGCGAATGGGGTCTTCGTACCATATTTTGCTGGTCAATGAGAAACAAAATTCA